>JANTBZ010040375.1:299-12945 GCA_024741255.1 Exechia fusca
CGTGTCTGTTTTCTTATGGGAAAAATGCAGCTACTTTACGTATGATCCAGATTCTACCCCAGCCGTTAAATAAATCGCGATTTTTTGTTCAAAACTCTGTAATTGTCTGTTCCTAACGTAAACATTAACAAGTCCACAACATTATTTCGGAATTCAGAAAGCATGGAACCTGGAGATTGCTGATACCCTGTTATATTTTTTAAAATCGTGTTTGGGCATGCGAGAGCTCTTTGCGGAGAGGGTGCCGCAAAAACGCAAGAACACACAATCGACCAAATCGATAAATAAATAGCCATTATCAATTGATTAGGGATTAGGCTATGAATTGTGGTCACAACTATTGTTTTATTCGTATTAAGCTCTCGTTGCTTCAGGAAAAGAAGAAGGAATAGAGAAAGTTTGTATTTTCATTTTTTTCTCTGGACTTAATGAACCATGTGGTACTACAGTTACAGATGCAGACGATGAGCGACGAGATTCCCCTCTTGTGGTGGCGGTGGTGGTATATGGCGGCTTGTTGGGTACCCGCACACTTTGCGCACGCAGTGACTTTGAGCTCACACATACGGAAAACGCGCAATTGTTTTCAAAACACAAGTCGTTGGACGCAACGCAGCGGTAAGCCGTCGCAAGCGGCTCTCTCCAGAATAATCTCTACTTTACATAAGCAGCAGGCATTCAGTACACAAACACTCGCGAATTATTACACTTGTTTAAACGTTGCGTGTGGATGACGACAAAAGCGCGATGCGATGGGTGACGACTGTTGGAAGGTGCGATGTCTCAGCCGGGACGGATTGGGAGCGCTACTCGACCACAAACAAGTGCGGATGGCGACTGTTGTGGTGGTGATGGTGAGCGAGTGTCGTGTGCCCGACGGATCTAATCGCACACTAGCTTGCTAAGCGTTAACTCTTATCGCCGAGCGTATCTTGGCCGTTGCGACACAAAAACTGTATATATTGTACCCGATCGTCTTAGATCCGAGTGTGTGAGTGTGTGTAGGGTTAACGTTTGATTGTGTGTGAGTGTGTGTGCATGTCGAGCATTTGAGCAATCGCTAAACTGTTATCCTTGACACTGGAGGTCAAGCATATGAAAATGCTCTAAATCATATTCCATATCAAGAAAATATATAGTACCGCATATACAAATGCTCGTTTGAATGGAAGCATACATCTCGGCGTATTGTAAGCAATGCGCCAAAGCCCGCCAATATTTGGTCGTTGCGTATAGCGTATACGACCCGAAATTCAAAGTATTCAAAAATTCAAACCATGTACTGAAATCTTCTTGTTTCACGTTTTGTGCGTCTAGCTAAGATCATATCTAATTTCCAATGATGCAGTTTTTTTGAATGAACATTATTATTCTAACAATATTTTGTAAAAGACTCACCTATGGCACGCTCTATGAAAGACCTCTCCGTGGAGACATTAGAAAAATATATTATGTATACGAGCATTTTTTCATTTGTTATTCAATTATGGAATTGTGGTAAATATCTTTGTCTTTTATTCGAGTATGGATAGCAATATTCGAATTCGCTCTTCTTACCAAAAATCTGAAACTCATGATTGATTTAGTTCTTACTTCTTCTTCACTGGAGTTTTCTACAACATTATGAGTATACTCAATTGAAAAGACAACTTCAGTACATGGTAACAACTTCAAATTTCGGGTCGTATAGCAACTTTATTTTATTCACATCGTAAGTTAATTACATGGCACTATAAGTACAGTAAAAAGTGTTAAGTTAAACATATTATCATGTTAAATTATGGCGATGATTACATACAATTACAAAAATTACAATTCCTTATCATATTCAGTTCTGTCTTCTGTATTATTTTAACATTACAATTGATTACGTACGATTCCAAACCTTCACAAAGCTCGAACTACAAACATTCACGTACTCATAATATCACAGGCTCCATAACATACTCTCATACATCCCCTACATAACTACCCTCTCCGCAAACTCTTCTACACCGTAGTTTCACCATGCATCGGAAAGATATCCTTCTGCAGATCGTTGTAGTACTCCGGATCGGCGGTCGTCTGCTGACGGTGCAACGCCGGTGCGTCCAACGCTCCACCAACGTGGCTCAGCCGGCGGCCGGCCGTCGGCACCAACGGAATGCCAATCGTTTGCGTCGGCATCGGCGATGTCGGCTCGGCTGCCACCTGCATATGCTGCAACTGCTGCTGCTGCCGCTGCTGCTCGTCGACGGCCGCATTGAACAGGTACTCCGGATTGTCGATGCACGTCGGCGACTTGACCACCTGCATATAGTCGGCACCGGCACCGGCACACGCTCCATACACGCCGCCCGTTCCGCCCACCACACTGCCCGCACTCGTGCCCGGCACCAGATAGTCATCCTCGTACAGAGCGGGCATCTTCGTCAGCGCCGCCGGACGCGCAGCCGCCTTCTGCATCTTGTGATCGCACTCATCGGAGCCCGCCGACGTCGACGTCGACATCATGCCCGCATTGAAGGCGGCCTCCGACGTGCTGCTGCCACCTTCCGCACCGCCACACACCACGTCCACCCCATCCAAATCCCGGTCCACCGACACACTGTCATCCAGATCGCCACCGGCCACCGTCACCATCGTGCTGCTATGCTCGCCCGGACTGTGCGGCCCTCGCGGCTGCTGCACATCGTTCGGAATGCTCAGGAACCGGTTCGGATCCCTGGCGAACCGCTGGAACACCTCCACCAGCGACTGGAACGTCGGTCGCGCGCCCGCATCCAGATGCCAGCAGCCCAGCATCGTGTAGTACACATCGATGGAGCACCCAATTGGCTGCCTCAGCCGGACGCCACGCTCCAGCAACACGGGCACATCCTTGGCCGGCGTCTCGCCGTACGGTCGCTCGCCGAACGTCAGCAGCTCCCAGATCGTCACGCCGAACGCCCACACGTCCGACTTGCTGGTGAACACCCGATTCAGGATGCACTCCAGCGCCAGCCACTTGATCGGCATCTTGCCGCCGGGCGCCTTGTACTCGTCGCAGTCCTGCTGCAGCAGCTTGGCCAGCCCGAAGTCGGCGATCTTCACCAGCGAGTCGTTCTTCACCAGCACGTTGCGCGCCGCCAGATCGCGGTGCACCAGCCGCAGGCTCTCCAGATACGCCATGCCGCTGGCGATCTGCGTCGACCAGTTGAGCAGCACCTGGGCGCCCGGTCGCGTCTGGCGCGTCTTCATGTAGTGCAGCAGGGAGCCGTGCGGCATCAGGTGCGTGACGAACATCATCTCCGACGTCATGCAGACGGCCAGCAGACTAAGCAGATTCGGATGGTTGACAGAGGCCATGATGTAGGCCTCGTGCAGAAAGTCGCGGCTCTCCTGCGGCCCGGACATGTTGAGCGGAATCTTGATGGCCACCGGCACCTTGTCGTTCTTGTTGCGGATCCACAGGCCCTTGTAGACGGTGCCAAATGCACCGGCGCCCAGCTGGCCGCCGCGTCGCAGCTCCTGCTCGTTGATGAGGCGCACGCGCGTCAGATTCGGGCCGACGTTGGTCGGCTGCAGCGGCTCCGAGTCCTCGCACATTTTCTTCGTCATGTTGAGCTTCAGTTGCTCCTTGTCGCGTTTGGCGATCTGGTTGCAGAAGCACATGATGGCTGCGCAGATCACGACGATCACGGCCACACACACGAGTATCACCGGCGCATCGACGGGACTCTCGAGGAAGCCGACCTTGATCTGTTCGGCGCTGCAGTACGGTTGGTCGAGCGGATCGAGCGGAAAGTGCTTGAACGGCCGCTCCGGCGGACACGTGGCGGTGCAGTTGAAGGTGGTGCCGTTCGCCAGAGGATCGCCGTTGTACATCTTCAGCGTGCGACACTGCAGGCAGTTGGCGGCTCCGGCGCCGCTGCAGCCGCGGCACTCGCCGTCGCAGGTGAGGCACTCGTTGCCCGACGGGCCGCCAGCGAAGTGATCGTTGGGGCACTCGTCCTCGCACTGCTCGCCGCGCTTGAAGGCGGCGCACTCCTGGCAGGCTTGCTCGTGGAAGCCGTAGCTGGTGCAGCGCTTGCAGCGCGGATGGCAGCGTCGGCAGACGGCTTTGCCGGCGAGCGGCTGGAAGAAGTGGTCGTGCGAGATGAGGACGTCGTAGTAGAAGCCGTCTGCAATGGAAAAGGTAATAACATGTTAGTCTAATGAGTTTTAAATTGAATATAACTTTTTGAACATCATGAAGAGATGTTCCTAGTAGTATAGATATCTGATAAACTAATTAGTAACCTATCAATATCTACTCACCAGGACACGGATCGTCCTTCCGCAGACACTGCTGAGTCTCGCCCTCATTGATGATCGCCTTTTCGCACAGCGTGCAACCACCCGCGCCCAACGTATCCTTCGGTCCCGTGCAGCCCACACACGCCGCATCGCACGCCAAACACTGCGTCCCATTGGCCGCCGCATACTTGGTCACCGGACACTGCGGAACGCAATACTTCCCGTCCCGCACACTGCGGCATCGCTCGCAATGCTCCGGCCCCGGTCCGCTGCACGAACCCTCACACTCCGCATGACACGCCTCACACTGCTTGGCATTCGCCCGGAACAATCCAGCCACCCGGTCGCATCGCGCCAGACACGTCCCATTGTACTGAAAGTGTCGGCACTCCAAACACTGTCTTGGCCCCGCTCCCCAGCAGCCATCCTCCGTGCACTCGCTGTCACAACCCAACCCGGCAGCTGCGCACTCGCTTCGGTTAAGGTTCTTTTCCACATTCGCCAGCTGCGTCGCTGACTTCTTGATCCTACCCCAATTGATGTTCGACACGCACAGATTCTTGTTCTCCACAATCATCACCGATCCCGAATTGATACTACGCAGCTTCTGCAGCCCCAAAAACCGCAACGACGTCTTCACCACGTACAGCGAGTGCGTGTCGCTCAGCTGCCGGCCGCCAATGACCTCCAGATTCCGGAACGCCGACAGATTCGTGAACGCCTCATGTGCTCCCTGAATATTCAACGACCCCGTGATCTCGCGCACCGTGCTAAACACCTCCAGCCTATCCGGATGCATGCGAATGTAGCGCGGCCCAAACGAGAAGTTCGCGTACACATGCTGGAACCCATCGAACGTCGTCTGGAGGATCTCCAGCGAGCCCTCGATGATCGTGCAGCCCTCGAACGTGCCGATGTTGCCCGAGTGCACGGCACCCGTGCCGGTGCACGTCTTCGGGCACGCCCCATTGCAGGGCACGCACTCGCCGTGCACGGCCATCTTGCTAGGCGGACACGTGCGCACGCACGCCCCGCTGTCCTTCAGCAGATGCTCTGGGCACTGGCGCACGCAGGTCGCGCCGTACGCGTACTTGCCGTCTGGATTGTGCTCCCACAGATAGTTGGTTGGATTGTACTTTTGCATCGGCGGGCACTCCTGCTTGCAGACGCCGTCGTCGTAGAAGTTGCGGCACGCCAGGCAGTCCTTCTGCGTGGGTCCGGTGCAGCCGCCGGCGCAGAACAGGTGGCAGCATTCGCGCGGCCGCGGCCCAAAGCAGCGGCCCTGCGCGCACTGCGGCGAGCAGTTCGTCTTGCTGAACTTCTGGCAGTTCGCCGGGCCCTCGCCCCAGCAGCCGGCCGGGCAGCTGGCGTGGCAGCGCGGACAATCGCGCTCCGGCACGGTGAGGTCGTAGTTGTACTTGAAGGTTTCGTTGGGGCCTGGTGGGCGGGAGATGGGATCGAATATGTTAAACAACTGTTCAGCGTCGATCGAGGATAAATTCACGCATCCCCAAGACTTACCCGAAATGATCTCCTCCCAATTGATCGAGCGCATGTGACACAAATTATAATTGTCGAACATGCCCACCGAGCCGGCCAGAATGTCCTGCAGCTTGGGCATCTCCAGCGTGTACATCTGCGAGTGCGCCACGAACAGCGCGTACTTCTCGTCCTTGAACAGCGTGCGGCCGCGGATGATCTGCAGATTGGGCAGTCGCACAATCGAGTTGACTCGACTGATGAGCAGGTAGCCGGTGACCTCGCGGATGTGCTGCAGAAACGAGAAGTCCGTCTGCGGCTGCTCCAGCCACGTCAGCTCCAGATTGCCGTCGACGTAGGTGCAATTGGTGAAGCGATCCTGCAGGTTGCGCAGGTGGTGCTCGCGATTCGAGGGCATCGACATGCGGCCATTGGTGCCGATGCAAACTGTATGAGGTGAAGTGGATTGATAAGGGTGCGAAATGATGGAGTGTTAATATATCAGACAGAGAACAAGTGTTCGTCATCGGCATCGGCAGAGAGTGGGTGGGATCATATGTCACTCGGGACTTGGATTCGTCGAATCCGACGGCAGTGTGCATAAGATGAATGTCTCGCATTACTATATATGCTCGCTACAAATGTGCCCGAAAAGATAAAGAAGCGTGACGGACAGGCAAAAGGGGCATTACTGAGCGGCTCATCAATCAGGACAATCTTTGTTTGCGATGCGAATGCATTTTTGGTGCACGCATGCGCGCGGGTTCAAAGAATCAGACACACTCGCAACGGTTCACAGCATCACTGCATGCTGCACGCAGGTATGCAGCGTAGAGTACTTTCTATTTTTACATTGCTCACGAATACGCCCGAACTCTAGAGACAAAGGATGCTTTCTGGACCTATTTGCTCTGCCACTTACTTTTGGCGTCGCGTTTTTGCTCATTGTAATCCACTGGCGATCGATATCGGTTGAAACTTCGTTGTCCATCAACCGATGGCACCGATGTTAACGGCGACGACTGCGACGACTGCGAAAAGAGCGCCGACATCGACGCCCTCGTCGTCGTCGTCAATGACGACAATGACGATGGAGACGGCGACGACGACGATCGCTGACGATGCGCAACGGCGCCACCAACGCCATCGCTCACATGATCAGTCGACCATACTGGTTGAACGCATAGTGCTGATGCGACGATGATGGTCGATATGATGATGTTGATGATGATGGCGTTACTGACGATCGTAGCGCTGGGATGCTTTATGCGTAACATTGTCACAGGCACGACGACGAAATCCGCTTCGAACGCACTTTTACGCACGACGACGACGACACATAATTGGGCATTACTCGTTTTGCGATAAATCACTGAATATAAACACACTATCAAACGAAGACGAAGAACAGTTCTTAAACGCTTGCAGACGAAAATGTTTAAAATCTCAAAACACTCTACAGCACAGTATGTTGCGACGACGACACGAATGAGGCGACGACGATGGCGACGACGGCGACGCAGAGCGGAGCGCAGACGACGTTGTGCTCGATCATTGTATGCTTTTGAACTGAAACCTGTTGTGCAGTGCAAACCGCTTCGGAGCTCTATTCAACATGAGAGCAGCATGTGTATATGCTGCGTGTATGCTGAATGTTTTACCTTTACAAACACACACACGAATACACATGCGAGGTTCGTTTGGAAAGCACTCGTCCTTATAGTCGATATTTTCCAATCGTGAACGATTCGGAAACATGAAACGGGAACATTCAAAAATGTGATTCTGATGTTGATAAAAATAGAATATAATTGTGCCCAAGTTCTAATATTTGTTGTATGTTTATTTAGTGCTATCAGACTTAGCCGCAAGTGAGATATACTTTTAGTCCTTATACAATACATTAAAGTCCTTTCTCTCCATCGACCTATTTTCCTACTTTCTCGAATATTTTGAAGTGTAGGCCTGGAAGTAAGTGTCTCATCGACGAAAATAAAAGTTAATCGGAAGACGCCAGGTCTCATGAGTATAGCGGGGCGGATTGAAGTCATCACCTGAGCGAAGGAATCAATTGAAATCCGTGGCAAAATGCATGATTTCGCACCCAGTTTTCCACTTCCCGCAAATGATCGTTTTTCAACACAAACATTGACATTTTCAATAGCGCAGTGTGCTTGCTACTAACTCTCAATCATTTAGAAAATAGTTGTATGTTGAAGATTCAAGTCTCACCTTTCGTTTGATATAATATAACATGGTCATTTAACGGGTCATAAAACAACACCGAACATTCTTTTCATAATTAAAACCACGTCCTATAGTCTCATATATTTTTGATCGAACCTCGCTCAAAGCAGGCACCTCCGTGTATCTGTGTGTGTACAGCAAGAGCACAATGCGTTCACATTCGTACCTGTATTTGGTGTGCGTTCGCCGCATACGCTCGTGTGGTTGGTGAGAATTCACCTTTACACACAACCACACACACACATGCGATGGTTGGAGATCGGCGCGATATTTTGAACTCGCGGTATACACGAATCCGTGATATTCCCATACCTAAGCATACACGCGCACACACACACGGTACACTTCACTCGATTGGATGCACGCAGGACAGGTAAATGTGAATAATATCAGATATCTGCATGACATGTGCGAGCTGTACCAATTTCAAAAACTTAATGATTTGACCACTACCGAAAAAAAACATGTCTCAAGTGTTTTATGCTGTTTTCGCTCACGCGATCCTTTTTGTTCGGACTGCGGTGTGCTTTGCGTGTCTGATTGCGCAAGACGGCGACCGTACCGTCGTCGCGGTGTTTTATAGCCGAACAATGGGCCGGTGATTTTCCTCCTTCAATCCATTCGTAGTCTGACCGTAAACGCAAACGACGACGACGACGACGACGGTTTCACTTATTGTCCTTGTCGGGATCTCAAGTGCTTTGCGTGTGAGTGTGTGAATGTGTGTTTGTGCAATGCATCACAATACAACAAACATTGAATCCACTGTGCGCATGCCACTGCACACTGCACATACATACACACACATACGCTCGGCATCGCAAGAACTCAGCTGCATGACCAGCATTCATAATGAACAATAACGCTATAGAAAATATCGCGATCATCGGACCCGGCTACACCCGATCCTCGGCGCGACTTGCGCGCTGCATGCTGACACATGCATGTGCGTCTGATGTGTCTGTGTATGGGTATGCTATGCTGTGCGCTAGCATGCCTGATATTAGTTTCACAGCCGCCTGCACGCGCATTCACACAGCCAAGCGCGTATATAGGCAGATGTTATACACACGACGCATTGATTTAGGACTGTGCCAGGTTTCATGTGTTGGATGGATCGCAGTGATGCTGCACATGCACGAATATCTGGTCTATTTGTGAGATGCATTCGATGATACATTTTCCCACGCAAGTTGTTTTGTGCTGCGATGGATTGCGAATCACGTAAGAATAATTATGCACTTTGCAGCCGGCAGTACGAAATGGATTAACTGCAGAGTGTTCAGGTTTTCGAAAATGGTATATGATAAGTTCGAAGGTGTATTTTTTTGTTGAACGTGCGCACTAACCTTCGTTGAATGTGTGTCCATTAGCTGCGCACAGTAGGTGATTTCGAGTGCTTGGTAGAATCACAAAAAGGACGTCGTTGATTGTCTATATTCATCAGCAACCAACCAACAGGTGTAAATACATTTGCAGAGGTCATTTAGCCAGCTGAACCAGAGTCTAGCTGGAGAGTCTCTCTGGCAGAGATTATCATTCTTGATCGTACTTGTCGCCGGCAATTTGTGATCATATTCTTAACGGACGAAGTTAAGTACACGCTCGGATTCAAACCTTCTTTTTGGGATTAGTGTCCGGTGCATTTAGTCTGCATTCTTTCAACTCAACGCCGGCAGATTTGCACGTGTAACCCATCATTCCTATCTCTCCAAGCGCTGCTGCACTCTCGACAAAAAACCCAAATTCCAGGATACCACGAATTGACAAAAAGCGAGTGCATACTCATCGCACTCTCTGCCGCATGCTTGAATATGTATCCGATGACGAACGCCGCACGATCGATAATAATGCGTCGTATATGCGGCATGTGACTATGTGTGTGTGCACTTATGCAACCTGACTCCCATCCGTGAAAATATGGTTCGCTGTCATCGACGACGACGACTACGACGCCGATCGTTTCCTTTTCACAGCTCCGCACAAGTACTCGCGTGCGCACAAGCACCCACGAACATCTGTCACATTCTCATGCGCAGGATGAGCCCGAATTTAATACGCATGCATGCACATTACCAGCACTCTGGTGCACCACTCATCGGCCGGTGTATTATCCATACAACTATAATATAGTCCACATGTTTGTCGATGTCGAAGTGCTGGAAACGCATTAGGGCCCGCATCGGCGGGTGTGTGCGTTTTTTCGGTGCATCTCCGCCTGCGTGAGAACCCGGCTCGCTCGGGTGAGTGTCTGTGTGTGCAGATATTGATCAGTAAACGCTGGAGAAACGATTTCCGAAAAAAATCAAATCCGGTTTCTAATTGGTTAGCGCTCTGGTATCTCGGATCCATTTCCGTGATCTATATCCTGTGTGCGTATGCTCTTTTGGGTGCATCACAACATAATGTGTGTGTGTGTGTGCAGTGAATTAAAGAACATTCATATGCACTGGGTGAAAAAATAGAGACAACATGTGCGTAAGTGCGGATGCCATAACGGTTCGAAAGTCACTTTCCAGTCGCTGTCGCCTTTTGTCGTTGTCGTCGACGCCGCCGCTGCCGTTGATTTATGTTCTGCTCTATAATACGCAATCGTTTCACATGTAACGTCTTTTAGACTGAACAGTATGTATGCATACATAACACATGCATTCGCTGCAACGTCGCAAACCAACCGACCAAGCCTTCTACGCGTTCCCGTTCCAGTGACTGCACCGGCCGAAGACCGACGACCGACGACCGACTCAGCAAGTTTGTGTATATGTCGCCAATATAACGTATATGTTTGACGTATAATATTATAGTGCTACTATAAACACGACTGCGAATACTTCGTATGTTGTTCATTGTACATGTTCTGCAGAAATTCCGCTTGTTTTGCGCGTGTTAATCGCATGCTATCGATCGCACAAAGCGTAAAAGGGCCAACTTTTGCAAATGGCCCGGGACACGCTTGAACTCAATAGCAATAAAACAAATATCGATATTTCCCAGCGGCTGCAATATTTATATTGCCTCAATGAATTTGTTTCTGAATAATATTTCGATCGAATGCGAGTTCCGTGCTGCGATGCCGGCAGAAACAAAGACTTTGCTACGCGCGAGATACAGGCGCGCAAGCCCCACAGCTCACAGTGAATGGCATTTCATAGCATAGTATGTGTTTAGTTTCGATGCTGTATCTTATGGTTCATCGATCGCGCGCGACTATAATCATCTTGTCTGTCCGCAGTAGTGCGCGGATGCTGTGTTAAGATGCACCAAACGATCCACACGCGCGTTACATGCACGCACGCCACAACATCCAAGCGATTTCAAAAGAATTCCACCATGATCTTCATAACACACACTCAGACACACCAGCACTTCGCATTAAGGCGCGCGAGCTCGTCGCTGCTGAGACGGTACTCCGAACACTACACGCTACATTGGTGTTCGGTTCGTCGTTTGTGTGTGTAGTGTGTATGCGTGTATATCTTCTTGTGTATGCGCACAGGTGCGCGCAGGCCTCGACGGTGCCCTGTTTCAGTTCGAGCGATCATCTCGCGTGCACACGCGCAGAGACTTACACACACACAGCACATACACACAATAGCCATCGCGACCGATCGCGCGCGCAGTTTATGTGAGAATATGTGAACTGTGTGTGCCGCTGCTGATGCCGATGCGCAGAGCCAAGGAGCGCGATGCTCCGGCCCGTACAACGGCATGTGTATGCGGTGTTTTTGTTGGGTTTCCGCATCGCGTATAAAATAAGTGTTCAAGACACAACCACCACCAGCAGCCATCAGCATCTTCGTGTTGTCATGTACAACACGACGCAGCACATACATTATACATAGCTCGCTGGATCGAGGCTCCAAGCGATAAGCTAGAGAAAATAATTATGCTGTATTGACTTGCACCACGCATCCAGCAACATTATCGGCATGAGTGTGATACGTGTTTATAGCGTGAGCACTCGGTGCAATTATTATCAGAGGTGCACACATCCGTGCGGTAACACACGAGCACAAGAGACCTGCATTAATTTCATGATTGTCGCGACGAAGCAAGTGCGCTGGCCTCAAGTATAGAATTACTGGACCGAGCGTTCGTGCGAGCGGCGTCGCGAAGACGACAAGTTTTTCTGGTTTCTGTCGATCGATCTCCGAGCGCATTTTATGATCGGGTATGCGTGCTGTGATGTTCGATGCTCAATCGGAAGTCGGCGATCAACGTACCTTTCGTTTCGGCCTCATGCTTGGGGATGCCTGCTCCACAGTGGACGACGACGCTGCACCGGATGATCAGGAGCAGCGACAGCAGCAATCTCAGCAGTAGCGGAACAGGAACGTAATCCATTTTATTTGTGATGATGAGGCACCTCGCGCGAACCATAATCACGGAAAATGCCACAGCATTTATGCAGATTTGTCACTTTGGCGTGTCTGTGTGTGTGTAGTGTTGAATGTGTGCAAAAAGTATAGTTTATGTGCGATTTCTAAGAACTGTTTGCGTGTCTGTAACTGGGTTGTGTATTTGAAAAGCACTTGATGAACTATGAAACTCTCTCACTGATAATAATTGTAAAGTGTGTGCAAAATGTATAGTTTATGTGCGATTTCTAAGAACTGTTTGCGTGTCTGTAACTGGGTTGTGTATTTGAAAAGCACTTGATGAA
>JANTBZ010040386.1:0-12940 GCA_024741255.1 Exechia fusca
AATCGTGGATACAAATGTTCTGTAGGATGAACAGGAAAAAAAGGGATTTTCCCTTAACTTCCGGGTCTTAGTTATAAGCAATTGCATTTTTGTATGGGAGTATCGAAATATTGTGTATTAAGCTGGCTACAATTTTACATAGACCAAACTGTAGTATTTTTTTTATCGTCTAAATCAGTACACTACACTACTGCATCACCATTTAAATTCATAACCGCCAAACGTTGATCATCCTTTCGAAACAACATTTGAAAATGCACTTTGGGCTTCGATGCAATATTGTAGAGAAGATTCAGACAATGATAAAAAACTACAGTCAGTTGTAGCCAGTCAAATATGTCATAATTCGATTCTTTCATAAAAAATGCAATCTACGACTACGACTACTCTTACTCATAACTCATAACATCCGCCACAGAACCCATAGGCAAAAAAAAAATTACAAATTCACACTAGCTAATTAGACACAATTAGACTAGGTTATGGACACTTACTTAATTTCTTCTATAATATGTCCACCTATTCTTTGGGTACCTCACTCAACAAAATGTTCATCATGACCTAACACGTGGGTCATTAGTCATTATGTCTCCGGTCTGAAACATAAGGTACAACATTTTTGATAAAGAAAAAATGTTTTGTTGATCATAGCTAGCTTTGAGCCATCCATAAAAATTCGTATCACCGAACTGTCAATAGTTTGGAAGTTATAGCATTAATTGTAACATGCGGATTGACATATCCCGATATATGGAGGAAAAGGTATTTCGAGTCTAGATAAAGCACTGATTTCTGATGGGAAGAAGTGCCGCTGGAGCCAAAACATGTCTTGAGAAATTGTTCTACAAGTTCTGCCCTAGCCGAAATAAAGATTTGTCTTAAAAAAAAAGCATTACCGAACTTTTGGGCAAAGATAATGTACGCAATAGACGCCAAAATGTGACAGTTGACGACGGAAAAATGAAAAAATCAAAAACGCGGTAGTCCAACATTGCTGATACTCTAAAGATATATTAAACTAAATGTTAAGTATCGTTCTTAAGTTTTAGGGCATGAGAAAACTCTTTGCGCAATGACTGCCGCTAAAACGCACAATCCTTGTTCCTTATTCCTTATGTCTCAGACCAGAGACTTAATGACTATTGAAATGACCCACGTGTTTTTTATCAGTTTCTGCACTATTCGGGTGGAATTTTAATTACACACGATAAATATAGTTATGTCGCACAAGGCTCTTTAGTATGGTCTTCGATGAGTTGTCAGTGTTTCAGAACTTCCTTATTTCACCACAAACAACAAGAAAAAGCCATGGATAGGGCAGCAGGACGAGCAATTTACTATTGAATTTTGTTTTGTGTGTGCTGAATAGTTCACATTACTACTGCTTTGCTCGTGGGACTCTTGAACATAAAACTGAATTTTTCATCTAGTTTCTACCCCGAAAGCCCTTCTTCGATTGCATCCATCCATTGCGTACTCTTCTGTACGAATTTTAGAAGTTGACTTTCGAATTGGATACCATTTTATATCATTTATATTTTCTGGCATCATGCGCTGGAAAAATGCGACAGAGTCAATAAATAACAATTGCGAGCATAACTGCGCAAACTGAACTATGTGAAGCACACATAAATCATAAATGTGTGTTCTAATTAGAGATCCAACGTATGTTATTCCACCGAATTTCTGACCATCAAATAAACATTCCCAAACCCTGAATGTTATTTTCATATTTTAGATCTAAAGAAAGAAACCAAGTGCAACTCCAATCACTAGACCATTCCAATTTCGCCGCCATCGCCGCACTATTCCGCACTTTATTTGACAATATCCTTCCATTCCTTCGCACCAACCACGCCCACAGCCCAACAGCAGCTCGTCTACAAGCCGACGCGCGAGGAGGACGAACTGATCGATCGCGCCCTGGAGGCCGCCAACTCGCAGGTGATCTCTCTCTCGCACATGGCGCGCGACTTCTTCGGCGACATTCTCGACGTCGACGACGAGATCCTCGACTGCGTCAATGACGAGGACATCGGCGACATTGTGCTCGACGACAGCGGCGACTTGTGCGGCGATCTACCGCAGATCGTCGGCGGCGGCGGCGGCGGCATCAGTGGAGGCGTCAGTGGCGGCGTCAGTGGCGGTGTCGGCGCCTCGAGCGGATCGATGCTGGTGCAGCCGAACGGCGGCGCCGGTGCGTTGGACGTGCGAGGCATGTTGCACACATAAACGCAGCATGCGTGTACACGCGCACGTTCGATCGAGAACACCTGCAACTACAGCACAGCACAGCACACAAAACGATTCACATCAATTGCGCACGACGACGACGATCGGCCAGCGTTATCCTTCAGAATATGCCATATTTTATTGTGGGTTGGTCGTCGTCGTCGTCGTCGTCACAGAGAAAGTGGGAGCATTTCTTCAGAGCGTTCGTTCCTTCGCAAGTTCGTCGTTCGTTCTTCGTGTCGTTCATGCATTGCTCATCTCACTCAACACACACAAAACCATCAACAACCACCACCACAAACAACAATCTCCTTTTCACACTCGTTTTTTTTATTTTCATTTTGTGTCCTACCTGTGATTTGTGAATGACTATACTTTTACTACACACGCATACACACACACACACACGATTACAACTACTCTCAACATTTTTTCGTATTTAATTTGGGCGCAACTGTGTGTGAAGTGGATGTGTCGTTTTATAATTGATACAGGGACAGAGACATTGTGTGGTGTTTGGATGGGGGGTGTTTGGCATTATTTGTAGAACAAAACCACACGGACTCACTCACACACACACACACATGCACACTCGAGCGGAAGAGGTCCACAGCTGGTGATATTCGATGCGGATCATCGTTCTTGATGGTTCGTTCGTCGATCGATGCGAAAACTGGCCCGTGGACGGATTGGAGAAAATGTAAGCTACATGCTGGATGGGTGTGTAATTACATTATTTTGTATGCGCTTAGAGAATATTAAACTATATACACATATTACATTGTTGTAATATGTAATACGTATACTCTACATAAACGTGCGCGCACCCGTCTATCTAATTTGTGTGTACTCGTGGCGTGTCTCTTTGGCTCCACGTGCGAGCCGGGAGTCGTATATGCATGTGCAAATTGCAAATATATAAATATAATTAAACAGAAACTGTATATGCTAATTGCAGACATACATATGTATACACAGGGGGAATCGCCGTTTGCATCGTCGTTTATTTAATTGTCTACATAGCCGTGTAATTAATCGTGTGTATCAGTGTATATGAGTGCATGTGTGTGGCGAGTGGTGAGTGTATAAATGCGCATGAGTTGTAGATGATGATTTGGCAACAACACACGACTAGATTCGAATATTTCGTATACTACATCAAGTATTAGTAGCTAAAACAAGACACAAAACTACACAAAACCACAAGCAAAAAAAATTAATTCTACCAACACCGACAACCGGTTACGAAAAGGCATAAATATAGTGAGAAAAAGAAACTAAAAAAATTGTATGTGATAAACCAAGAACACCGCGTATATGTTATATGTGTATAATTAATAATACGAACTACAACTTAGATATGTAACACCACATAAAAAGCGAAGGAAAACACAAACAAAAAATATCATAAAACTATGTATTATGTAATGCGCAAGATAAACTGACAAAAAAACAAACATACATAATAATTAGAAACACGATACATTTACAATATTCGTCGTCTTTGCGGTATCTTTATCATTGTAATAGGTGTATATCTACACATAAAATATACTACACACATACATACAAGTGACTGTGTGTGTGTGGCGTGCAATCCGTAAAAATATGCAAACAGCGAGAAACAGTGTGGTAGCGATCGTAATAACTACGTATGAATAGTTCATCAGTGTAATAATCTTCTCTCATGTCGTCACTTCGAGTCCGAAACATCCGAAAATCTCTTTCCCGTTTGGTCTGGTATCTACTACCCCCATGTATAAAGTAATCGTTTAACATATACACACATACACACAAACAAACACTATCCTCTAACACCCCACCACCCACCCGAGCAGACTACGAAACGAATAAACCAAAATTACGAGCAAACCAAACCGAACCGAGCGGATGCGCGAAATCGCCCGCCAATTGGCTTCAAGCATATGATATGTGTATCGACGAGTGTTGTGATGTGAATGTACTCTTCGCATGGAATGTTCTTCTTATCTGTGTTGTTCTGTGACAATGTTTTATCTGTGCGTGTGCAATACATAACTTGACCATAATCCACCTAAAAACATATATACTCTCAACTACTACAATGACAACAATATACATACAAAATATATATATATCTTTTTTATCACTCTGACAACCAACAAAAAAATCGAAATCATCTCGCATAATACATAATCTTGTCTGTCCATCTCATCTTGTCCGTCTCTCATTGCATTTGAAAAATCATCCGCCATCATAACCGCCAATAACCCAACAAAACCAACCCCCCATATTTCTATCACTCGCGAGCACTCGCCAGAATAATCATCCAGCATGTATGCAATTTGGCGGTGCGGTCGGCCGGTCGAGCGGCATTAAGATCGTCGGATGTTGGTTGTTGATCGCTGCGCTGCGTTGATCGGGTGCTGGGCTGGGGTGTCCGAGCATGTCGCCGCGACAGGGTGGATAGTGGCTGTTCTTGTACATGATCAGACAACCAGCTAACCACACTGCCAGAGCGCATAGCCAACATTAAAAGGGGTGGTCGGGTTAGTGGATGTGAAGAGGGTTTCGGTCGACCTGCTCGTTGGTTGAAGCTGTGCGTGTAGATTTGATGACATTTCGTTGGGGGTGCTGCTGTAAGTATAACGATGAAAAGGGATTAGGAGCATATCGCATCAATGAACAGAATAAATGGAACAAAACATCGACCATCTGAGGTCATCTTCATTTGAAAAATGGTTTATGCTAACAGTTTGAATTCGCATGAACATGAACTCGGTGTTCATGGCATTTTCAATTTTTAATTCAGTCAAGTCTTATTTGAGGTTTACGTATGAAAAACAGTTGCTAATTTGCCAGCGAAATCAAACGGCAATACCTGAAATAAAATAATCTGAGAGCCCCTTGGAAAAAAAAAACAGTTTATGCCAACAGTTTTATCAGTTTGATCAGTTTTATATCAGGTTTACGTATGAAAAGCAGTTGCTAATATGCCAGCGAAATCAAACACCAATACCTGAAATAACATTATCTGAGAACCCCCTGAAAAAACAGTTTATGCCAACAGTTTTTAAATCGCATAACAAAATTACAATTGAATTTTCTAACAGTCTATTCACCCCTAATTTCATTGACTACACTGCACAGCAGTTCAACATAATCGTAAACTATCTATAGAAATTTGTGGAAATGAGAAGCTGTTGCTAATTTCCAGCAAAAAAGAGAAAACCCCTTATTATAGTTCTACATAATCGTAAACCCGCGATGAAACGGATTTTTCGCATGAGAAGCCGTTGATAATTTCAAGCGAAGTTAAAACTGGAATTCATAAAATACAAATCTGAGTCACTTGAACGGTTTATACTAATTGTTTTTATTCACATAACAAATAACTTCTGTGTTCATGGCAAGTCAATTTTCTAAATAGTCTATCCATCCTTAATTTCATTTACACAGCACAGCAGTTCAACATAAACTCAAGCCCATTCGCATGAGAAGCCGTCGATAAATTGCAAACGATTGAGCGATGTGCAGTTCCCGATTCTCAATTCCCAATTTCAGAGAAAACATATATGTTCTGTACATAATTGTAATTGTTTTTGCATGTTAAGCCGTTGCTAATTTCAAGCGAAATAAATTAAATTCAAATGAGAGCTCATTGAAGAAGAAAAAAACAGTTTATGCTATCAGTTCATATTTCCATAACAAATTATCTATGGTAATTCAATTCTCTAATTTACCCCCAACTTCATTGACAACACAGCAGTTCAACATATAATCATAAACCATTGATATAACTCCCTTCGAAATAAAACGCAAACGATCGTCCGATGTGCTGTTCCCGATACCATTTTATTCATTCCCCAACAGTCATATAAATCATAAATCAGACATTTTTGTATTTATTCGAAAACATAATTATGCCGCGAGTGCACGATCCTCGACTGCCCCCGCAACCAGACTGGAAACGAAACCGCAATAAAAATGTGTGTTTTTCTCTGTGTTGGCACGAAGACTGTTCGCCCTGGAATGTCGTACCAGATAGTGCATTTACATTGTGCTAAAGATCCATGATGTAAATGCACCCCTGACACGGACCCCAGGACTGAATGGCGGCGGTGCGGCGGCGGCGGCTGGTCCATATATGTTTGTGGGTGCGGTACAACTTTTGGTCGAACTTTGTTAGTTATGTGTGTGTGTTTCGCGAGCGAAAATCGAACGGCAGTTCTGGTTGGGGCAGCCGCGAGACATCGAATCGCGTAGATATTGCGGTGGGCGTTTTGTGGGTGGTGGCAGCAACAGATGGTGACAAAGTTCAGACGACGACGACGACGACGACGACGACGACGACGACGACGACGACTAAAGGTGAAGGACTACTTCGAGGAAAACGTTTCTCGTCGGTGTGTGTGTGTTTCCTTGTGAGTTTATGTTGGTGACATTCGAAGCGTTTGGTCGAACGCATTGACATTGACCTTTCGGGCGCTCAACATAACTCCGCATTGCACAGCAATTTGTCCCGCATATTTAAGCTCATCGCGTGCGCACTGCTCGGTGAAACCGATACGTGTGCGTGCTCACACGCACATGCCAAAGCGATGCGGTGCGTGACGTGTGCGCAATTATAAAACACACACATCGCCCGACGAGTATGATGTCAAATGTTTGGAGCGCCCGCAGACGACGCATCCAGTGCATGAAACCGAACCGAGTCGAGCCGAGAGGCGCGCACGCGCCAGGTGAAAATTGCGTGTGTTGATGCGTTTGTCTACACACACTGACGCTGCTGGCAACAATTATCGTCGTCCAAAACGAGCGTGAAAAAATAGAAAACGCTGACCATGTTGGTTGGCGTGCGTGCGTGCATCGAATGCAATGTGTGTGCATTTGCACCGCAATTACGATTGCAATGTGTGTGTGCATTGCATTGTGCCTATGTACACACACACACACTCACACCGCGCGCACCCAATAATGCTGCACATGTGTGTGTGCGTGCAACACTTTATTGCCAATACATGCAATTAGTTTCACAGGTTTCATTCACCGGGCTCTCTGCTCGTATGTAACGCTTTGATACCGGATTTGTTCTTTGATCGCTTCATAAATCATGCGCGTGTTGCCTGAACGCACACATTCCACACACTCACACCGCACTGTTGCCCACATGACAGACACGGTTGCTGCTCTGTGCGTGAATGTTAGACCGTAATGAAGTGAATTATTTCGCATCTCCGACGATTGATCGAAATGTGGATACCCTAGCTCATAAATTTGAAACATGCTCTATTTTTCGGATAAGAGGAGTTCTAATGGTAGAGCCTTTACTTTTGACTTAAGAGAACAAGCCCATAACGATTTCGACGCAATTACCTTCCATTTGAGTATACGTTTAATGTTCTAAGTTGAACCTGTAAAAAGTTATGCCCCATAAACCGTTGACAAAAACGAATATTTTGTATGGAGAGTGAAATAAAATATGGAAAAATGGAGCTATAAGAACATCGAATAACTTTTGAACCAATCAACCGATTTTCATAAACAAAATATTTTAATTTATTTTGGACCTGTACAATTGCTTTGGATATATTTTTGAATACAGTATCTATCAAATTGTCGCCTTCTTCGGCAACTGAAAAATGTGCTGCATTTGCTGAATTTTCCATCACTTTTTTCAATATCGAGGGCGGTATAGCGATCATTTCTACACACATTTTTGCGTTGAGCTCGTTATATGCTCGAATTGCAGACTATTTCGCTAAAGCTCGATTTGAGTAGCGGTGATAAGATTATGTATTCGAAAACTAGTCCAAACAAATTGTAATAGACTAAATTGATATACAAAAAATAATTTATGGAAATCAGCTGAAAAATGACAAAGTTATTCGATGTTCTCATAGATCCATAAAATATGTCGCACCCTGTATTTTGCCGGTACGGTATTTGACAAAAATGTACGATTGTGGTTTTGGGTTTTGAGGGTCATCTGTAAAGGCTCCACCATTAGAGGAGGTTGAGACATTGCTCAAACGTTTTGTTCTCAAATAGTAACAAAACTGCATCATTACAAATCGAACGATCAGATAATGCATCGAATGTATTTCCTCATCGATCGGAGCATAAATCGTCGCATCGACCCCGTCTATCCGGTGGTGCGTGCGTGTGTGCGTGTGTGACTTTCAAAGGCCGCGCGCGCGCGAATCGCCGTTCGGCTGCTTGGCTTGGCTTGGCGCAACGGCAATTGAATTGACGGCTCTATCGGCTGCGAAATCACATAGTGCCGATGCAACGTCTATACGCATAGCAAATGAATATATTCTATAGAACACACTGCATCAGTCAGTGGCGCATTATGTCGCTTGCTGCATTACATAATTTATATAAAACACAACACACTGCACACGGGCGGCGCATGACTCGTAATTAGTCACATTAGCGTACAGGCCGCAGCAGCAGCAGCAGCAGTCGAGTATGTGTGTGTGTACATTGCAAAAATGTGTGCGAGCGTTGTGTGTGTCCTTGAAATGACAATTGCTGCTCTCGCGTCGACGACGCTCGCGTATGACGTCTAGTGCATTGCACACATACATAAATATGTAGGTATGTATGAGCGCTATGTGCAAATAGTATCGAGCGCTTCAATGTCGCAGAGTTCGGTTTTTTTCTGCTGCTTCTCTTCAACTAACAAGCCGTGTCGAGCAGTAATTTCGAATATTACTCTAGCGCGACTCAATTGCAGGCCAATCGCCGCGCAAAGTGATATGCTGCTAGGCACTGTAGTTGCTTTCTACCTTGCGCGCTATGCTATACTATATTTTTTTGCGCGCGTAGATTCATTAGATTACACGCACGCGCTCACGCACTCCACTCCAAACCACCAGCGATCGCGCGCGATTCGCGTATGGAATAAATATAATATACAATCAGCGTAATAGCGGTCGCGGTGCGTCGGCGTTGAACGCATGCGTGTGCGTGTGTGTATGCGTGATGTGGCGGCAGAGCGCGCGGCCCTGAATCGGCCAATATTTACAATGCCCGCGCACACACACGAACATACACATCTAATTACGCGCTCTTGAAATGAATCAGAGTGCAATACAGAGACGCATACAGTACAGACGCATACACCACAATCTTCATAAATCTTTGCGTTGCAGCGTGTGCGCACTGCACACACACACACGCACACACTCATAATGCTGATTTCATGTTTGCACACTGCGCGCGGCTGGCTGCAGCGTGTGGATGCAATGCGCATATCAAAAACACAGCGCGCGCATCTCAACGACCGCCGCACTTTGCGCGCGTGAGTGTGTGCGTGTGTGGGCGGCGGTGGTGGCGTGTTCGGAGTGTGTCTGTGTGCACATGAGTTAGATGCTTGTTTTGCCCGATTGCTGCTGCTGCGCTTTGATGGCGCATCGCATCGCGCATGTCGCGTCATCTCTCATCTCTCGCTAATGCATAATTTCTGTAGAGTATGCAAGGATGCGCGAACAGTTGGCGCATGCAAGCTTTTTGGGCACCGACGATCGGTGCTTCGCGGACTGGTGGACTAATGCGGGAATAGACACCACTCGCGCCCCACCGAATTGCAATGCTAAGTGTACTTTGTGTAGTGTGCGACTTGTACATGTTTTTCGCAAATGTTCGCAAATACTTGCGCGCGGTTTTTTGGCACGTTTGCGTGAAAACGCGACGAGTGCCGAAATGCCGACTGACACACACACGCAAGCGCACAGCAGCAGATAGAAGAGAAGAGCCTCGACACACACACACACACACCCATCCATTTGCCACGCACGTGAAACTGGGTAATGTGTGTAATACATGTGTGTGCAGTCGAGTGTCGTAGTACGTCTATTTTCGCACGTTCTGCGCGCAGCACACGACATTTACGCGTATGCTCCGCGCATCATCAAGTGACAAGCGCACACATACAAAACGTGCACGACGACGCCCGATCATCGGTTATCGTCGTGGCGGCAGAGACCCGAACGACGGCACAGATTCGTAGCCAGACTAATGTCCATATGTTGAAATATTATTCAATTAATAAATTGTGCATGTTCTCGAAATAATTTGTTCCATCAGAGACAGTGAACTTCTTTTATTGATAAAATGAATAATTAAAAGAAAAATAAACGATACGTTCCTGATGTTCGTGTCGCAATAAACGAACAAATCCAACCAATCGAACGGCGCGAGCGAGCATACGGCTAAATGTTACCAACACACACACCGACACACGTCGATCGTCGGCGGCGGCGATCTGTGGCGTGAAAATTGCGGCGAACTCACAATTTCCCACGCATTCGTCGGATGGCACCCAAATTGATCGATGATCGTGTCTTGCGCGTGAGCAACCATTAGGATAATTGATTTTGACGTGTTGGCAATTTGGGTCTTTGGGTCTCTTGGACTGTGCTGTGCCGTGCCGAGTGAATGAGACGTCTTCGTTCGCGCTTGACGATGACGACAATTATATAATTGTCTCGCGGTATGCAAATTACGCACACGGCTCTCGCTGTGGCGACTCGTCACCGTCACACAGATGAGACGAGAGAGAGAGATCTGCGATCTAGACAAAACGCACTCGGCGCGATTCTGACGAATTGCAAATATTGCGGCGCATGCATGCATGCAATCGATGATTGAATTGTCGATTGTCTCTCCAGGCCGTTTTCACATCGACGTGCACACACACGCACACACTCTCACACTAACACAATCGACTCGATTTACGGGCGTTAATTGTTGAAGCCAATATGCATTGCGCGGCTGGGTCGGGCTTTCACATACACGACGACTTCGGTAAGTGTGTGTGTGCAAGTGCCGTTTGTGTGACACTCGCAGCGCGTTGCACATCACACACGCACATTCTCGCGTATGAGTGTGTGTGTGTGTATGTAAGTGCTGCGCGATGCGCGACCGCGTTAAATTACAATAATAAATCCGACTCGACTTTGGCTTGTGCTTGCGTGCACACACGCGCCGCAGACACATACACACACGAACATGCACACACACATGTGCTTGGGACCGGACGACCCAGTTATTGTTCTGCAGTATGTGTGTGTGTGTGTGTGTGTGTGCTTGCATGTGTGCGATGCGATGGCTCGGTTCGGTGATTTTATCATATTTCTGTATGTGAGTCTTGTGTGTTTGTTGGGTCGAGATTCCGTGATTCCCGGGCTCCGGGGTCAGCCAGAAAATGTAGAGTAATCCATGCTCGAGCAGCATTAGCAGATGCGCCAAATCCCGGAATCGCATGCGTCCATATCCAAAATGCAACAAGTCCGAAATCCGCTGCCGAGTTTCCAATCCAATCAGCCCGATCTCCGTCGTCGTCGTCCGACACGTTTGTCATCCATCTCCGCCGTCCGTTCCGTTCCGTTCCGTCGATGTTGGTGTGTGTGTGTGTCCGATAAATATCTAACGTTAGGCTGCGCGCGTCGCGAGCGTGTGTGTGTGTGTGACGAATGTGTGTTAGTTCTCGCGTGAGACGTTGACGTCCGTCCGTTCTGTCTGTCTGTTGTCCGTTGTGTGTCCGAGAGACTGAATGTCGTCTCAGCGCAGAAAAAGGTGCGACTTGACGCGATGATTACCGTGCAACAACTGAGTGCGAGTGCCGCGAGTGCGGTGCGCGTCGAGCGGTTTTTAGTGTTTGTTCGGCGACGACGTCGACGACGACGACGTGTGTGTGTGCGGCGACGAGCTCGCGGCGCAACTCGCGGTTCGCGTTCGCGGTTGGCGCGTGCGCTAGAGCTACTAACTACTAGAGCTGAGCGAGGCGCGACGACGACGACGACGAGTTGAGCTAGTTGCGCGCACGCGCGCGCTGCACACGAGCGGCGAGTGTGTGTGTGCACTACTTGCGCAGTGCAGTTGCGTATAGGCGAGTGCTCTGATTGTAGTCGGTAGTAGTAGCAGTTCTACTCCCCCAAGTTATTTATTTAAACCATCAACACATTTTGTAGGAAAAGCTATACTAATACGAGCAGGGCAGTCCGATAAGTACTTAGGTTAATCGCCTTATGGCGACACTATCGCAATAGAATATTTGTTAACGTGTACTACATTCTATAAGAAGGCTACTGTAACAATTTCAGGCAAATCGGACTTTTGGTTTGGTTTTGACAGCGTGTTAAAGCGAAATTCGGAAATTCGATTCCTGGTTTTGGAAGATAAATCGCGGTAACTCTTCTCCTTCGATGGCGACCGTCAACAATTAGTTTACGAGTTTCAACGTAGCCACACGACGAATTTTGAGGAGGTGCTCCAAAACAGTTACCGAGCATAACGTGGAAATATCAACGATCCCATATTGATTGATCATCCTTAGACTGTAGGCATTTCAGGAGGAATGACGTTTCGGGCATGAGAAAGCTGTCGGCGGAGATGCTGCCGCAAAAACTCACAATCGACCAAATATGAATTTTGAACTCATCTACGGTTTCAACCGTATTTGGCCCCTCAATTACTACAGGGTGACCAGAAATAAGCCGTACAAAAGTGTTGTAGTGTAACGAAATTTGATATGATAAACTTCTCAACCATTGGCTTTTCAAATATCTAGTCGGCTCCGTAGTGGCTTCATTGAGTGACGATGTACAGCCCTAAACGCTCCGTGAAGATTTGTACGTTTAACCGTAACTATTTTCCCCATAAACGACCCTCTCCAGTCGCAACGATTGGTTCAAGGCCCCCAACTCTTTGTGCGTCTTCG
>JANTBZ010040397.1:0-12934 GCA_024741255.1 Exechia fusca
ACAAACCATTAATCACGTTCAGCAATATCTACAATACATAGGCATATGTATTGATATTTTCGTCGAAAAACTAAAACGCGTTCCATTTATAATTTCCATTTATAGACTACATCAGTGCACGCAATGTTCGCAATTGTTATTTTTGGTTTTATTTTTATAATATTTAGCATTCGCGTTGGAAAAACGATCATCCGAGATATTTATATTGAATGTTGACCCGGTCCAATATTAATAAGTCAAAGTTTACCTAATCAATGAATATACAACTCTAGCATTAATTGGCAATGATCGCTGGACCAAATAATAGTCAATCATGAAGGCAAACCATGCAACAAGTCATATGGGATACTGACGAAATACACACGAAAGAAGTAAATTATATTCGTTCACGAATAAGATCACTCCCAGGCAGAAAATATATGACAATATCCGCAACACGTAGTTTCCAGACACCAAACATGATATTTTACACTAGCAAATTGATGGCACTTGATGTGGATATTGACAACTGTTGCGATTGTATATTATTCTCAGATGTCCAAACTCCAAACCATTGAAACATGTTTTAGAATCATCATGACATTGACTCTACAACGAGCTATATCCTCCTAAGAACAGTTTGCAATCTCATGGGTATGATCCTAGAAACATATTTGCTTATACATGGTGGCGCATAATTCGTAACCCTATTTTAAAACGTAATAACTTTCGCAAAAGTCTTTCATTTTTGTTTCTGCTTTCACATTAGTGAAGTGGAAGGATCCAAGTTTGTGTATATAACAACAGGAAAATGATATCGGCCTTGTGTCCATCGTCCCGGTACTTGTAAATGTCAATTTTAACGTTTTTATTCAAAAGTTTCAGGCTGTGCTGTGGTAATCCTATGATCATTGGTTCAGGCACGATTGAGGAAAGTATCCCGTTGTTTGCGCATTCCGCCCGATTTCCATATGCACAGTTTCATTCATTTTTTCTAATTATCGCGCGACATGGAGGGCTATGAAGATAAGCGACGGATTTCTGGAGCGGCCTTGTTTTGGACGTCGTCATCCGAAGAAGAGACTTATTTGACGCGATGTTTTGTGTATATGATAGAATTATGTTTATTAAAAGAACTGTATCATTGGAATGAAACTATGATAATGTTTGTCTTCCAAAAATGGACGCAAACTTGGAAAATCAGGTTTTCAGCAAAGTTGAAGCCAACTAATTGAGGTAGTATTACCTAGTAAATAATATAATGTCCGTAAGAATTTCCGAAATACCGATGTCAAAGTGGGCATCGCGTTCCTCACTCACAAAGCTCGACAGAAGTGTACCCTTAACCTTCCACATGCCATACGACATTTCGCACTCACACAAACACACTCACACACGCACGCGCTCACACAGCACGAATCCCGGAGGAAGAAAAGCTCTGCGCGACGACGTCGTTGCGCGAGGACGAAAGTTGCGAGGTGTTGCCAACCAGCACCATTCTCAATCGCGTCGCGTACCAGAGACAACGTCGTGGTCGAATTTTCGCGCGCGCGCCCTCGCTCACACTGTTGGAGCTACGCGGGCACACGGGAAGGGGAGCAGCAGCAAACGGGGTGTGGAAAATTCGTCGAAACTGTGTGCGAGTTCGAGCAGTGATTCGTCGGTGTGGGTTTTTTCGTTGGTTTGTTTCAGACAAACAAACCGCACGATTTATCGTAACCCAATATCGCGTCGTCGCAAAAAGTGATTAGTCGTATCGCGGACTAGACCAGACGACGGACGGAGTAATTCGACACGATTCCATCATCAGCACAGTTGTCGTCGTCGTCGTCCGTCGTCCTCGTCGTCGTCGCCGTCGTGATTGATTTTGTCGCGTGCGCTGCTTGCGTGTTTGTGTGCGTGTGTGAGAGTGTGCGGCGTGTTTGCGTTGGTATGTAGGTAATGTGCACAGGGCCCGGATTTCGAGGGGAAAATTTGTTGGGAATGATGTGACAGCACAATCTTGATAAAAATCCAGATTGAAAATGTTGTATCAAATACCGAAATTAACAATCATTTGCCAATTTAAAACACTAGAAAAAGTTCAATACCTTTCTTATTAGAACTGATAACAACCATGCAAGTGTAGCTTAACTCTCTAGTGTACAGAGCTCCGATTAATGAAAAATTCAGAATAGACGCAAGTTAAAAAAACGTTTTTGATAGCACGTACGCCACTCCAGGCCAATCAGTTTACTATTTAGAGCCTTTGAAGTAATCATACATTTAGAAGAAAAAAAGGAGCTAAGTGCACAAGTGAGGTCTCTAATTTAGAAGCTCCAGTTCGAGCACATTGACTGTTTCCCAAGATTTGGTTTCTGTTTGTAGAGAACCAACGCGTCAACGAAAACTATGTATATCTCATTTTGACGATTTTTTTTTCAGCCAAAAATTATTAATTTGCAATTTGTCCATACATTTAATTTGTAAACAGCAACCGTAGGCAGACCAAACATTCTATGTCAAAAAAGTTCATTGTAAATTGTAGGGACTTCTTTCAGGATCTTCAAAACCTGGAGTCCATAAAGTGAGGTACGCCTGTAAGCTGACTTGTGGACTAGAGAGTTATCTTGATAAGGGGAAATTACGTACGATTACGAGGCTTCCATTCGCAAAACTAGAGTAGGCTGTCACTGACAAGTTAGAAGCAGTATTCGACTGTTCATATCTTCCGCAACTTGGCGTCATAGGAAAGTTCTGACACCCAGATATCTGTATTGTGCCACTTGTCTGATCACAGTTTGATCTCTGATCTTTGTGAAAACATTACACCCTGTGTCAGGCAAGTGTTACACATTTTGAATATGCCGTAGCAAATCGTAATCGGATATTGTTTGGGGCCCAAAGACCCTCAGAATGGTCAGAATGTTTATCAATAAGAAATATCTCGTAACATGAAATATGCACAAAAAAGGAAGAAAACAAGTTACTACTAGGCGCTCAATGGTTTGAAAAGTGACGTGTAATATTCAAGGAAATGTAAGGAAATTGCACGGAAAATGGCATAAGGGCTCTGAATTTTGACATAGTTCGGTGAATACTCGAAACAGAGTTCAAATTGAGGCCGAATGAAATCCATAAAGTGCATGTCCTCACGGTTAAGCAGAAGAAGTAGAGACTGCGAAGAGTAAATAAAGTTCATACGAATCAATATTGACATTGACTGAACAGAATCGTTTCACATCACATTCCGCTCACACAATGGCTGACAATTTCAGCAGATGCAAAGCAACAGATTTTTAAATTTGGGATATGTTGAAGGTACGAGTCAGCTTGAAATGAAACCAAAATTTGGACTCTACAAACGCAACCTTCAGCGAGAATGGTCCAAGTTTCCACAAGATTGCCAACGGTCAGCGCGCAACTGAATATTTAACATACTAGGTAGCAGAACTTAGGCCACGGGCTGAAAAATCGAAAACTTTTTATGTACTCTTAAGCCATAGACAATCCTTATGAATATGAGCAAATTTCAAAACAATCATCTTCATACTGTAGTTACTACGGCTATTCTACGATGTACACATGTCCTGACGCAGGGTGTATGTATTGAACCCACTCCACAGATTCACCCTAATTCATAAGCAAAACTCACCCATCACTTGGACGCGGCAGATCGCGCACGTATCGCACTCGACGTCCCAGCTCCACATCGCCACCGCGTTCCACTTCTTCAGCGAGAACATCTTCTCCGGCTTCTCGGTGTCGAATTTGTCGCACGACGAGCTCTCGTTGTCCTCGGACATCACGTTGCTGCTGCTGCGGCGGTCGCCGCCGCCGCTTTTGGAGCTCTCCAGAGACGCCATTGGTGAGGCTGATTAGCCAATTATGGTTTGGAAGTTCACCGACACTACAAATAACTTGCGATATCCGTTCGCCGCTGATACACTTCACCAGATTAAGCTCGCACTCTCGATTGCAAATTATAAAATTGCGAAACAAACAAAATGCAATATTAGAAATGCACTGCGCGGCATACAACAAAAAATGCACAAAATTAAATCGAAATGCATCTGTCATAACAAATCCGGCTGATATAGGTGGCTGCATACTTTGCTATTGTAGATTTCAATGTACCTGCGTTTACACAGTGTCAACGGTTTTATCATTCAAAATAAATTCAATATTAAATCGAAAATGCCATTCTAAATTAAATGTCAATCAACCATTTAATTGTAAGGACCAATGAAATTTGAATTTACCAACAATAAGATTACGTGTGGCATCTTTTCCAAGTTCACCGGACTGAGGATGGATTATGAGCTGAGTGACGTTTCCAGTTTACTTCATATTTTTTACCCGATTTCTAGTTTGTTTGTCAAACCAACAAGAATTATTATAACAAAACACTCTACAATCACATACGAAAACCACATGTTTTTATTGCCATCATTTTCCGGACGCTCCCGTAATCACATCTCGTCAGTTGTCCGTTATCGTGATGATGCCGCACGCCACCGGCGCACCGACTGCCGTCTCCTCCGCCTGCACGCTCTGATCGTTCAGCGTCGGCACAATCGGATAGCCCCGAATGTCGGGAAACCGATTGTACTCGATCGGCTTCTCGTGGATGACAATCGATCGGCCAATGATGCCTTTGTTGGGGCCAAACAGCGACAGATACGGACTGTGGAAGTTGATCTCCAGTTTGCCGTCATCCTTCACCTCGACGTTGCCAATCTGCGGGCGAAGTTTTCAACCGGTACAGTTCAACGATATAGCGAAAAATTAGTTTGAGAAAAGTCTCATCCGCATCTAACGGTTGAGCCTTTACTTTCCACTAAAATATCCAAAAGCAATTACGATTTTCTTGAATTTTTGATGATGACGATTCGTGCACAATGCAATTACCTTTCATTTCAGTTTACGTTCATTGTTCTAAGTTGAACCTGTAAAAAAATATATGTCCTAACGGATATTTTGTAAAGAAAGTAAAACAATTTTGTTCTCTCGGTACAAATTGATTGTGTTTCATGTTTGGTTCAGGGGTCATAACTTTTCTATGGATTGACTTAGAAACTTTGAACAATGAGCCAGTACTCAAATGAAATGTAATGGAATCGTGCTGAAGTCCTCGTCATTCGAAAAACTGTTCGAAAATCGTTGTGGTTTTTAATTTTCCGGTTCATGAGGTGTTTGAGACTTCAATCAAACGATTTTAGAAAATAGAGAAGTGTTTTCTCAACTAAACGGCATAATTACAAATCTTGTGCCAGTGTCCATACTCCATACTCTTATGAACAGAAAAATAAAATGTTTCAATTTAATAAGCAAGGCTACTACTATACTACCCCAATTTGTTGACTTTAACCCTGCCAACAAATCGGATTTTCCAAATGGAAGTGAAAAGATAATGCATTTGTCTACAAATTAGAAAAAAATACCGCGCGAAATTCTCCATATAATAACGGAGCGGCCTTGTTTAGTGCGTCTTCAGCCGAAGAAGAGACTTATGTCACGCGATGTTTTGTTTATATAATGTTTATCATTGGAATATTGAGATTATAATAGCTTATCCTCCCAAAATGGTCACAAATTTGGTAAATTATATTTTTTGGCATGGCTCAAGTCAACTAATTGGGGTAGTATAACATGTGTAGAAGGTATGGATATAACTCCAAGACTTTCTCAGCAAAACTACTAAAAGATTAACATTTTGATACAGAATCAAATGCATAAGAGTATCGGTGATTCATTCAAATAATCCAAAACAAATTCTAAAATAAACTCGCATCTCACCAAAATATGCTGCAAATGCGGCCCCGTCGACTTGCAGCCCTCCTTCAGATCGCCGAACGCATGCACGTGCACCGCATGCTTGCCGGCCGGCATCCCCGTCGCATTGATCGTCACCAGCAGCGCGCTGCCCAGCGGATGCTGCTGGAACACCACCTGGCCCATCGGGCCACCCTCGGCGTTGTCGCCGAACAGCGTGGCTGCCGCCCGGATGGCCTGCGGCGCCCGCTGCTGCTGCACGAGGACGAATCGAGGAGAACATCCAGTGGTTGGGGTTAGTATCGTCGTATCGGGTGCGATGATGCGCTGGCGCATGCGCTGCACAAGGCAGGCGATGACAGCCAGCAGCGGAGGACGCGTCCTTACGAGCTGCGGATCCAGCAGAACGACCGGATAGCCGCCCAGCGGTTGGTAGAGGCCGTTGTGGAAGCCCTGCGCCAGTTTGCCGGTGGCGATGGGCGCGTTGCTGTTGTCCAGCAGCTCGACGTCGTTGGGCAGTTGGGCGGCGCCACCCGGCTGTTGGGCGTTGGCCACGTTGATGATGGGATGTGTGCAGCAGACGATGATGAGGAGGATGAGGAGGTGGAGGAGGATGGGTGTGGTGGTGGTGGTGGTGATGGTGATGATGGATGGTTTGGTTCGGATGGCGGTCATGTTGAGCTGATTGATGCACAATGCACTATGTGATTTCGATTGCACACTGATTTACGCAGTTTTAGTTCAGATGAAATTACTGGAATTTATGCGTAACCTCGTGTCGTATTCAGTGAATGATGCTCTCCGCCAACTGCATTGCAATTTATCATTCGGATAAAATAGATACAATGCTAATACGCATATAACTAACGCACGCAGTTAAACTGCTGTGCATGGTTATATCCAGCGGAAACAAGGTTAATAGCCGGGTATTTTTGCTGTGATGGGGGCGTGAGTGGCTGTGTGGTATCCACCTTAACATCGGTTGTGCGGAAAATTATATACGCGCGCAAGCGGACGCGCCGGCAGAACACAGAATATACCAATCATATATTGATTGGTATATTCGAATTATTGCTACTTGCGTTCCGTTATGTTACACAATGCACTCGCACCTGATAATATAATGATAACCACGGTATCATATTTCAATTTGACAGGAAAAACGTTTATGCTATCTTCAAAAGTACAGTTAATTTATTAGTCTCTTGACAGGACATACACGTTGCAATCGAATAGCGCTCGAATCGAATTATGATTAACTATATTTCACTGTGATATGATGACCGCAAGTTTGACTAACACTTTTATTTACGAAATAGAAAACTCGGTCGTGCTGCTTCTAATCCCAACGGCTGCTCGTCACTGAATGATGCAGTGCTCATCAGGCCAGTCGGTGTTTATAACCGGCTGCATGGTTCGCATGGCTGAACAATGCAAAGACGAGTGCACGCGCCGCGATTACCTTCAATTGAATTGTAATCCACAATTTTAACATGCACACCCATACACAAACAGAGACACACCATTCAAGAATATGTACATTTTATATGTACACGCAGCGTGGTACACGTTTATGTACATATAGACGGCCAAGTGTATAATTATAATTCGCGCAGATTGTTTATCATAATCTCGAATATGTCTATTGTTTGGCGGGCGTGCGCTTAGAACCGATTAATCAATATCCACTCTGGCGGTGTTCGTAGGATATGAGGAAATTCAATCGCAGTTTGACCGTTACCGACTATGCAAACATACTGAATGCAATTTGATGACTGATGTCCAGCACCTATCGACGTATAGTAGCAGCTGATGTGCGCGCAGAGTTGTGAACTGTGTCGTCGTGATTATAATTACGGCATTATACCTAAACAGCACCAGCGATTATGGTGTGTATTCGCCAGAATAGACACCATATTAGAGTAGAAGGCTTCAATATGGGACGAGATACTAAAAGCATACTTGTGAGAAATTATCAGCATACGTAGATTGATCTAGTTTCTTTAGGCATGTTAGCCCATTTCATATGATTATGTATTTCTGATAGTATTTCTAAACGTAACGTGTTGATACGTTTCTCAATCAACTCAATAAAATGACTATTTCCTATGCACAAATGCTGCTATAAATCGCTTCATTAGCTTGCGCAGCATACGCCAATAGCTCACAACCAATTCGACGACGAACACCAAAACGCTGCACGCCATTCCGCAAGCGAACACTTCGAAGGCCGGCCGAGTGTCGACCAGGCTCGCCGGCTTGAAGAAAGACGTGCTGCCGCTGCATTTTGCACTCTTGGCATACAGTCGCTGCATGTGCCTGTTCTGGATGCCGTGCTCTACCAACCGATACATTCTATGCGAATATGTAGACGTTAGTGGAGTGAAATCTATAATCTTTAACGAACCCACCCCAACTTGAACATCTCATAGTACGCTGACCCCTTCGGCATCATCATCACCGGCGGCCGCTCGTCCACATACCGCACCGACCGGATCGAGCACTTCTCGTGCTCATAGAACGTATCGCTCACCAGCTGCATGGCCACACCCCACTCCAAATGAATCGCAAAGAACTCCTCCCGCATCCGACGCACCCCCTCCGCCGGCGTCCACCTCCGATTGTCCGCCGTCCGGATCTTCGTCTCCCAGATCGCCCGCTTCACGGGCTGCGTCTGCCTCGGAAAGTACGCATCCACATAGGCACTCGTGTCAACGCCCATCTCAATGGGACTCTCCAGCATGTCTTGCAGTGTCCGGATCCGCTCCGACGGCGACTGCAGCAACGCCACAATGTTCGCCGAGTAGCTGGTGTACAGGAACATCAGCGCCACGAACGAGACGATGACGAACAGTCGGCCGGCGTTGCTGCGCGGCGCCACCGGCGAGCCCTGCTGGCACGTGGCGCCCAGCACCAGCACGCAAACGTCGGCCAGCGAGGCGCGCAGCAGCGTCGTGTCGTCTGCGTCTTCGTTTTCGCCCGCCACCAACATCCGCCACTCGACCAGCATAAATCCCATCAGAACACCGACCATAAGAACGATCAGCGCCCCGAACGACGCCCAAACGGCGCCGTTGAAGGGCAGCACGAACACATTCGACGTGTACGACAGGCTGGGCGTGCGGAAGAAGAACAGCGCCACCGCGTCGACTGGCGCGATGACGAACTGCACGGACGCCACGCGGCTCGCGTACATCAGCATACCGATGGCACCGAAATCAATGGCGCCAGTGATCACGTCGTTGGCGTAGCCCAGAGAAGGGCCGCCAGAGTGGTTGAAATAGCCAAAGGAGTTGGTGATGTGGAGTTTGAGCGTAGCGTTCAGGAAGCTCATCAGCTCGACGGCCATAAAGAGGTGAGCTTTGGGGAATTGGTCGACGACGTTGTCGACGTACTGGTGGAATGTGTGAATTGAGTTGTTGCTGCTCATGACGGTTTTGGAGCGAAGCTGCAGACCGAAGAGGTTCATGCGCGGTCGGCTGAGTCGGGTGAAGTGGTTCGAGCGATGGATGCCGAACGGCTCGAATATCAGCGGTTGGGATTGAGCGGTGCGATAAACCGTTTGGAATTGGAATTGATCGGCGTTGGGTTTGGAAATGATGTAGATGTTGCTCATCGGCAGAATTGGACTGTCCGCCAAGTAGTCAGCGATATTTGTGTTTATGTCCGGCAGATTGTCTGTGGACACAAATGCCCAATTGAAGTGCATCGATAGAGATGTTTTCGTCTCGTTTAAAAAGTATTTCAAGTCGTTTCGTTCGTTGTCGCATGCCACGTCAATCAACACAAACTGATGGTGCTTGTCGCGCATATTATGCGGATATAATGTTGCGTTTAACGGTAGAATCGAGAACGTATGTTGCGGATGGCGATTGATGGGTTTCATGAATCGTTGACCAAATAAAACGGCTTGGTCTACAAAATAAAATTGTATTAAATTTATATATATATTGCGGAACTAACTAAAATTGTTAACCTATATTCCAGCACACCATTGCCGTAAGTCGGACAGGCTTTGATAATTCGTTAATCAAAATATTCGCAGAATATGCTACATCTTCTATGGACATTCCATAATTCAATTCAATGTTTATGGTCAGAAGACAGAACTGTAGTACAATCCATTTGATACACGACCTCATGGTGTCACTTGGTATGAATTGTGTCTTTCTGAACAAGTTCACCTTGATTCATTCTATTTATATAGGTTCTATCAGGCAATCCTACCTACGATTTATTTGATAATGTGGTGTTATTCCAAAAATGTCCTGGTGATAACACACATTTGCGACACTTGTATGAAGCAAATTGTGTGTCAAGTACACATAACACCAAGTTTGTGGGTGCCACTTAGAAAACATGCAATTCATCGAATCAGAATCAGTTCAGCATGCTATTAGTAATTCACCCGATAATACGCTTGTTGGTGCCATCTGTGATCGTTCCATTTATTTATTAGGGCACTAACATGAATATCGAGGTAACGTTATTTTCCAAATCGTATCGCTTTATGAACTCATCAACGTTGAACTAATCTATCGAAGTCATCATTATATACATCCATTGTACCCCATTAAGGAGTGTTGGGCGGCTGTATGTGTATTTACCGTTGATAGGCACCAGTAACCAGTATATCAACAGGACAAGTTTCATTCCATCAGGCAGTTTTTCTGATCGAGAGCAGCGCTCAACTGCATTGGAAGAGTCGAAACTGTCAATATACATTTAAGTCTGCTAAAACACGGGCAGAGTAATCGGTGTGTTTTTCGCTCTGTTCTTTGGAGAACAAGTTGTTTTTGTCTATTACTCATTGCACTGTTATCTCTGTCTTGATAAATTTGAGGTGCCGTAGTCGGTGAATCGAACCACGAATAGTAATTCCAAAAGACGACTTCGCTACCCACTCTGCAATCGCGTCGTCGAAGTATACATATGTGACACACATGTAAACACAGCACGAGGCACCGAATTGGCGAGAAAATAGGAGTGATGGGAGGGAAAGTCCATGCCTTGTAAATGTCTTTATTTGCACTTGAACACAACTGGTGTGCGATACCACCAGCGAAAGCAATGCTGCACAAACATACAATTTCGATTGGCATTATTAATTCGACATGTCTGGCCCGTGCGTGAGCCTGAGTTTGCGTTTGTCATACAGTTATGATTTTTTAACGAAGAAATTCAACCCTTTGAACTGTATATAAAAGCATGCAGTACACACTCCAGCGTCTTGTCGGGGCAAAATCATGACGATTACTGCACCAGTGTTCGTTCCGATAGTTGCAATTTTGTTGCTCAACCATCATCTGGTGGCAAATGCCAATTTTGCTCCATTCAATCGTGAACGAGCGACAGAATTGAGTGATGGACTCAACATTTTATTGAATCAGTTACGATTGCCAGTAAGAGTGAATGCGCTCGTTTGCTGGGACAGCGGTAAAATCGGTTGAAAATAAATATCATAGCTACTACTGACTGAACTCGCATCCCAAGCAGCTTCTGCGCATTCGTTTGTCCGTTCATTCCAGAACAGCGATCTGGCGCACAGCACCTACGTGATTGGAATTATGCCCGATCTGTCAGATCGTTTTCCGTTCGACGTACGCGACGAGCATCACGAACTGATGCTGGTCGATGTGAACTGCAGCGATCGAATCGAGCAATTGTTGGCCGAGCTGCGCACCAAGATGAAAATCCGCATCAAATGGGTGTTTGTGAATTCGGACAGTGGGTCAGATGTCAGTATATGTCTATCTGTAATTATGATTTGAATTATGAACATCATTCTACATTCCCAGGAGTCCACAATGGATGAGAATATCATGAAGCTGTTGGCCGATTGTCCGATTCTTCCTCGCAGCGAGATATTCGCGATAACTTCGATAAATTCGGGGCATGTTATCAAGCAGGGTATTTCCAATAGACAAATTAATAATCCAAGAACCGATATTACATGTGCTGTTCTTACAGTCTATCGCGTTGCCATGAGCGAACCGCTGATCTTACAGCCATTTGGCCGATACGAGAGTAATATGTTCTTCGATGCTCGCGGCAACGACGGACCGGTTCGCCGTCGCCAGAACCTCAACGGCATAACGCTGCGCGCTAGTATGGTGATGACCGACAACGATACCATCAATCATCTGGACGACTACGTGTATGAGCAGAAGAGTTGTTGAAAATAATGTCTTTCGGTCTCTTTTCTGTCCATTTTGCTAATACATACCAACCCTTGAGAATCACAAAACATAAAAATAGTTCGAAACAACTAATTTTAATTAGGACCTAGCTAGTGAAATCATCAAAAAAATTGGCGTGCTGATGTCGGATGTTCGATTTGTATCGAACGGAGACAAGAAAGAAGTCAATGAGAAATGTTGATTCTAAAATCAATAACGAAAATTATGAAAAATGGATACCATTGGTCATTATAACCAGAGATCAGAGTCAAAAACGTTATTCAGATCTTCATTATAAAGCCATTGATATCCAATTCCATCCATTTCCATCCCACCGCTCAGCGACAAGCACATCGACACCCTCACCAAGTCCAACTACGTGCTGACCAACTACATCGTCTCGTACGTAAACGCCACCGTTCGCTACAGTCTGGTGCCCTCGTGGGGCTACCAGAACCGGACGTCGGGTCGCTGGGACGGCATGATTGGCGAGCTGGTCGAGAACCAGGCGGACATCGGGGCCACGGCGCTGTTCATGACCGACGATCGGGCCGGCACAATTGAGTACATTGCGATGCCGGCGGCGACCGGATCGCTGTTCATGTTCCGCGCACCGAAGCTGTCGTACACGGACAACGTGTTCCTGTTGCCGTTCGACGACACGGTGTGGATGTGCCTGTTGGCGCTGGTCGTGGTGACGGCGCTGTTCCTGCAGCTGGCCACTTTTGTGGAGTGGCGTGTGCCGCTGGCGGTGATTGTGAGTGGTTGTGTGACGAATGTTGGCGAGTGTTGTTCTTGAAGGTGAATGCCGGAGCGGGCATCTTGATCATGAATTTGTGCAATAGTCTCCCAATGTGATTGTTATGGGAAAATAACTTTTTTTCCTTTTCATCCTACAAAACATTTGTTACCACATTTGTTACCACGTACGATTCAAATGAACCCTTTTTTAGACCATTAGGCCTTTTTTCCTTATTTCCCTGTTTTATACCCTTTTCCCCTTATTTTTACTTCATAGTTCG
>JANTBZ010040418.1:0-12930 GCA_024741255.1 Exechia fusca
CATTATAAAAATGTGCAGTCCTAACGAAGATACATCTCTATATCGCGGTTTTTGCGATTTCATATGATATGCATACTACTGCCACACAAGTTTCTTAGTGCACCAATTTCACAAGTTTTCACATCACATCATTCCTCCAGATTTTTTAAATTAAAGATTTTGGATGTGTTCATATTACTACATCTGGATGGATGCGTATTCTATCTAAATATTTGCAATGAACAGTGAGTATTGAATAACGCGTGTTGTAATTTGTTAGTCCGATAGTCCGAATATTTTCCTTGAAGTATATAATTTTGTCAATGATTCCGCACAATGTTTTCGGTCAGGAATTACCGGCTGGGAAATAAGAATTCTCGGGAAAATGAAACTTCTTTATTGGCATTGTCAATGGTATCTGACTAGGCCGGATCGTGGGAGTTACCAAAATGAGTGTTGAAGTATAAAATATGTTTGATTTAAGACATATAGCGCGCATTTAAGACATATAGCCCGATTTCAGACATATAGCCCTCAATACTCAACGTCTAGCTATTATCAGCAGCTAGACGTTCACTGTGATCCGTAACGACACGTGCGTGACCTCCCCTTGTAAGTTCCATTCTTTATCAAGAATCAGCGTAATTTTGAGCTTAAAGGGTTATGAAGCAATTACGCGAAACAAATGCTCTGCGAAATCCAACTGAATGTACATAGAATACGCATCACAATTTAAACCACCCCCACCATCTTACCATTGCCACCAGTGTCGTGATTTTGGTGCCACCAGCACCGCCAATCAGCATGCGCACGTCGCCCGTCCGGTCGTCCACGACAACGGTCGGCGAGAGCGACGACAGCGGCTGCTTGCCGGGCGCGATGCGATTGCGTGGCGAAGAAGTCAGCATGTCGGTGTTGATGATGCCCGGATTGGCGAAGTCATCCATCTGGTTGTTGAGCAGAAGGCCGGTGCTGACGGAGGCGAGCTTGGTGCCGAAACTGTCGAGAAAAAGTGGTGAGTAGAATATCAATTTAAGGGACGAAAAAATCAAATCATTCCATTATTTCGACATTATTTCTTGCTCGATTTTATTTTTATTCCAATCGTCATTGAATACGTGTCATTGTCATTAGATATTTGTATGTATTGCCGTTCATTTTAGTTCTACTAGCATAAGTATTCGAAAGGGTTTAAAAAACATGTTTATGAAAAGAAGAACAATACTAATTTGAGCGCGGTATATTGTTAATTTTGTGTATGTTGGACTTTATACGATTTAAGTCTTGATGATGTCCCACTAGCTGTGAAAAGGTTAGGGGAGAAAATTCCCTGTTTCAGATGTTAGGATCTGCTATCTGCTCGAATTGACGCATTTTATAAAAATCACGTAAAATAGCATGAGTGCATGGATATCGACGGAAATTGAGCCAATTATTATTGTACAGATATTTGAAACTCACTAGTCATTGAGCGTACTGGTCACCGAAATGGCATCGCCGTTCGGCGCCAGAATATTGATGTGAGCCGTGCCGGCGTCCTCGTCCATCGTGTACTTGGCACCGTATTGCCGGTGATCAGGTGGCGCGGTCCGAGTGTTCTTGATTTTGTCGCGCACTTCGTTGATGTACGCGTCGCTGGTGAGGTTGTCGACGATCTGATGAGTTGTAGAGAATTTAATGTATAAGTATGGCTTAATATATTGGCGCCAATAGGATCAAATATATACAGGCATTAATAACATACCTAGCAAAAACGAAAACGAAAAGAATTATTGAAATTTCATGATTTTATAGGAAAATGAACATCAACGAAACATAAGACAATGTTGCGAGTATCTGTGATACGACGAATTTAAGCTATTTAGATCGTTCAACTCATTTGACGTTCGAAAAGCATGCGTTGACGTCATTATGCAAGGTTATCATAAGCAAAGTATAAAAGTTCATTGTTAGAGCTATATTATAGAGTTTCAATCTGATTCAACGAACCAGTTGTATTTTAACAGTAGTATAATATTTATGAATGGACTGAATAGTATGCGAAATATGTGGACATGTTCACACTTATGTTACGCTAGTACTTCTTTTAAACCAACCTTAATGACCTCATGATTTCAAGAAGTCCAACGTTTTGCTATCATCATCTTTGTGTCTGCCGACAATCGCCGTTCACGACAAACTGATGGGAATTTCCCCTCATTTGGCCATTATATACAAACGTCCACTGTCGGCACTATATCCACACTATGAAACAAATGTATGATCGCATAGCGTTGGGAATTACTATATCAGCTACAAGAACACGAACAAACATCTTGAAAAAGTCAAAGTGTAGCAGAATATTCAGTACAGGAATAATTGATGACTTCATGACACATTATGGTTGGTGTAGATTAGATTGTGGTTGGGTAAAGTGGGGCATATTTGCGGGGGGAGGCAAGTTTTGCCTCGGCCATTTTAGTCCTATAAAATAAAGATATTCGACTGAATTTTGGATATTGTGTGAATTTCATAGGACGCTTCCAAGCAATATAGATTCCGTTCAGATAGGGTCTTGGATACAAAACTTATCGCCCTATATGTGTTTTTGGTGTGATAGCTTTGACAAATCATCTCCCATTAATGTGCTACGTGCTACGCATCACAAACGCTTGATGTAAAAAAAATCAAATGATGGGCTTCGAAGCGAAATTTATCTGTAAACCAGAATCAGTTTTTGTTTCACCGTTTACATGAAGATTCTCGTGGGAATCAAGGTCTATCTCTAACGAATACACGGGGACAGGTTTTGCATGGCCTCTCTATGTGGTATCCACCAGACTTTTTTGGAAAACAAATCATTAAAATATGTTTATACAATGTTTAGAACACAGTCCAATCAATGTTATCCGGAAAAGACCTCAGAGATAAACACATTTGCCGTGATATATCCATTTTTCATATGTAAAATTTATATCGCAATCTATAGACCACGCGTAAGCAGATGATAGAGACCATATGATGATATTTCTTGGTTTCTAACGGGTTTGTTCGTTTGAATGAGAATGAAAGAAACTTATTTGTTATTTTTCCCCCCATATTTTCCAATCGTCAAAAAACATGCTTTCGGTTTTCGGAGTATATCTTGAAGGATAGACCCGATACAGGGCAATACTTTTCAGCAAAGGTATAGCCAGATAAATGGTCAATCGATTGCATTTGACCAATTCGAAACTGATTCAAAATTACAGACGTGGGAGCTCCTCACCACCTTACCCTATATAATCAATTCCAACAAACACCCATCTCCACCAAACGCCCGCCCGCCCGCCACACACTCACCTCCTGCACCTCCGGCACAAACTCCGCATCCGCCAGTTCCGTCCGCCTCGCAAACGCCCACTTGTACGCCTCCGCCAGCCAATGATAAGTCAACGCCGCCGCTCCATCCAACGGCCCCATTCCCTCCATCACGCGCACCACAAACCCGGCCAAAAATCCCGTCGCAGGCAGCGCCGACGAGTACACCGTAGCGCCCAGCCGCTCCAGCCTCGCCGCCGACGCCTCCGTCCAGCGCACCCGATAGCCCGTAAAATCCGCTGCCACCAACAAACTCCCTCCCAACGCGGCCAAATCCTCCTGCAACCGCCTGTAAACCACCCCCTGTTCCGTGTACATCGCCGCAACCCCTCCACGCGCCAGCTCTTCCAACGTCCGGCCCATCGCCGGCATCCGGATGCGCTGTCCCATGCGCCAGACGTCCGCCGTCTGCGGGTCCACAAAGACCGCCAGCGTCGGTTCGTCGCGGATGATTTTCGCATGGTGGCGCAGCACCCCGGCCAAGTACTCGCTGACCGGAGCGCCCTCGGCGCACAGCTCGATGGCGGGCTGGAACAGTTCGGCCCACGGCAGTCGGCCGTAGCGCTGGTGCAGAGCCCAGTAGCCGGCGACGGCGCCCGGGACGCCGATGGCGGCGGTGCCCTGCACGGCCGTCTGGTTGGCGAACATGTCGGCGTGGGCGGCCAGGGGGGCGTTCTCGCGCGCATTCAGCTGGTGTGCGCGGCGCTCGGAGCGGAGGTAGATGGTCGCGACGAAGCCGCCGGCCAGGCCGAGGGATTGCGGAGAGGCTACGGATTCGCAGAGCAGCGTGGCGATGGCGGCATCGGCGAAGCTGCCGTTGCGTTCGGTGAGGATGCGGCGGCCGACGCGGGCGCAGGGTGGCGTGTTGGTGGTGACGGCGCCGGAGCCGGAGCGGTAGTCGGACCCAGAGCCAGAGCCAGCGGGGACGGATGGGAGTGGGAGTAGTACAGGTGATGCAGGTGAGCAAGTGCTTGATGAGTGGGTGTGAATGGCGAAGAAAAGCCAGCAGGTGCCTAGCAAGCAGAGCAGAGCGGCCAATGCGGCGATGGTGTAGATCAGATGGAGGGACGAACTGTGCGGTTGGGGATTGGCGATGACGAGAACGTGAGGATTTCAATTCGAATTTGGTGGTCATTTAAAAAGCTATTTCGATTAGTCAAACATCAAATCAGTATAGGTTCGCACGACAATGAAAAGACAGTGTTATAAAATATAAAGTCGTCGCTGCCGTTATACGAATATTTGTGATTATTTCTTGATACAGTTAATATATGTCAACAAAAACAAGAATTGCTGCAAGAAATAATTTGTAGATAGAATGTTACAGCACTTTTAAGGTGAACGTTGTTGTGTCCACCTGGCAAAATTTCCATGAATTTTCTTTGATGTTTCAAAAACGGAATGCAGGAACCATAGGTAAATATTTGGGTCTAAAAATCATTACGAGAAAGCATATCGCTCTCATGCGGAGATTCAACCAGATGCTACAAGAAAGGTACATGTACCTAACTCTCCTAACTAGCCTATTTTAGCGTCAAAGGAAAATAACTTGATCAGAGCACCAAAAGTATCCACCAAAGACGAAACAATAGTTAAATGCATCGTTAATTTCCTAACATGTAGGGTAGGTAGCCCATTTGTTGGCACTGCCCATTCATTGGCACCCCCCGTACCGACGTCAGTGGCGATGTTGGAACAAAAGTTTCTGAGAATACAAGTTTCATCACAGTAAGAGTTCACTTTTCCATAACAATTGAGCTGTCTAATCGTTAATCTGTAGCCGCAGGGCCCTCGAAACGGGAAAAATGCGAAAAACACACGGATGATGTAACTTCGGTCATCTTCGAGAATCACATTCCAAGACCGTCTCATCAATATGAAAGGGTAAGAATGAATAGAATTAATTCTTTACTTCGCAGTTCAGCGATCGTTCGAACATTATTGCGACAAGGACATAAACTATCACGAATTAAATAAGAATAGTACTTGTGCCCATCTATTGGCACCCTTGATAGAATAGTGTGCGATTGGTGTTCGATATGATTTAAATATAATATTTGTTACATTCAAATGCATTTTCAGTATGCCGTCACTAAAATAGGCGTCCATAAGAGAAAAGCCTTCCGAAAAAGTTGAATTAAAAACGCAGTGCCATTTTCTTCAAAATGTTCACATATTTGTTTTTTTTCATTTTATTTTTCATGAAAAGGCTCTGAAACATTTCTTGACTGATTCAAATGTTAAGTCACAACCACTGAATCAATACAAGTTATGTTATTATTGCGTATTTTCTGTTAATTTCCGATGTTTTACAGCACAGAGTGAGGGGTGCCAATAGGTGGGCAGATGTTTTGAAATGACGATTCTGCAGACGTTCGCTAGATAAGCTGCGGAATTCGCATTTTTCAATATTTTCAAGTTATGTTTGGTATAGTTCTTAGCTATTGAACTAAGCTTTCGATCGGATACAGGAGCTCCGCGATATGTTGCTCCAAACGGAAGATATGGCCCCGTAACCTTAGGGTGCCAATGAATGGGCAATCTACCCTACTGTTTGATAACTTGACTCAATATGAATGAATTTAAGATTCGAGATCAAGATGGTCAAGAAGGTCTCTTGTCTTTAAATCGATACCTCCAAATCAGTGAAAAATATGTCAAATATCGAGAAAAAACATCAGCTCAAAACCGCAACCCCTCATTCACCTACCTTCTCACCGTCAACGAAGCCACACAAAACTTTACCGCCCGATGCTCGTCCCCCTCTCCCAAAGTCGGCACCCGCTTCGTATCCAACTCCCATTCCTTCCCATCCTCAATCCACTCATCCCACATGCGCTCGCAATTGACAACCCGTCTCATCAGCGGCGCCATTAACTCTCCATTGAATCCGTGCATGATCATCGCCATCCGACTGTCGGCCAGCGCCGGCGCGGGCAACCGCAAATGCTCATAGACCTTCGACCTGTGATGCAGCACCAGCGGCAGCGCATCGGTGTCGTTGGCCAACGGGATGAACGCCAGGCCCGCGTTGTACTGATGCAGAGCGGCCAGAATGAACGGGCCCCGCATGGCGAACAGCTCGTTTGCTTTGTGTCGTGACAATTCGGCCCATTCCTTGCTCTTGGCATGACGAAGTTCGGCGCTCTGAACTGGGAATGTGGCGGACGGCTTCATCATAGCGTAACAGCAGCGCAGGCGGAGCACGTCCGTGGGATGGGCCATGAAGTCGATGGCGAAGACGCGCAGTAGCTGGGCGCGATGCAATTTATGGAGGAAGTATTTGTGGATGATGGTGGAGGTGGGGAAGTTGCAGGATTTGGGTTTGGTGTTGGCGCCCGGTTCGGAGGCGGTGTTGGCGGCGTCGGGTTTGGTGGCGGTGACCACCTCGGGTTTGGCGGCAGTGGCCGGTTGGGCTGATTCGGTGCACGACATGGTGCGTCCAGATGCGTGCTGTCTAGTCGCCGTAGGTGGCAGGTGGGAGGTGCGGGATCGATGAAATTGCGCGGTAATTGGGTGTTAAGTTTAAAGTTGAACGCGTGTCGGCGCGCCGCACGCAAGGTCAAGGGTTGTTGTTAGCGCCGCGCGCACACATGTTGAGTTCGCAGGACTTCAACATGTGTGCGCCCTAGTTTATTCAACGTGCACGCATGTGTAATTGTGTGGGTGTGCGGTGTAGTGAATGTGCCCCCCCCACGAATGCCTTCGTAATGTGTAGTCTCGCCATCGATCCGTATACTCACTATGCATATGCGCATACCTGCGTTTTTGCAGACACAACGAACAGTAACGGCAGACATTTCGAATTCGTATATTTAAGTATACGAAAGGTGACGAGGTGTGATGAGAAAAAATCCGACATTTTAATTTCGCTATGGAATTCAGAAACGAATTTCGTAATAGCTGTCTCTTGTGACTTGAAATGACATGGAAGGAAAAACTGTTATACAACCGTTGGCCGTAGCTATGTATCTTTAAGTGTGATCAATATACGCATGTGGAGAATTTATGTCAGTTATGAAGAAAATAGTCAAGAAGAATATATTGGCTTGAGCAAAAAGTTTCCTATTATTTTTGCCATATGTTCAATGTTCAATGCTTGATTTAATATAGTTATCGTTATCCGATTTGAATCAACTATACATCGTTTTGTTCGCTCATTTGTCTACTTCCAGATGAACATTTCAATACTTCTTTATCTTGATAGTCCCAGGCCCAGTGCAATCTTTCGATACTTTTTTGGGACCAACTTTGTACTACAATTTTTTATGTTCCAAAAATGATTGTAATGATCCCGCAGATTCTGACAGGACGTCAAAAAATGATCGAGCTTGTTCGATATTTCAATTGCACATAACACCGTTTCTGGTCGATCCCCGATTTAAATAAAGCGATTGTCATTGTTCTTCCCGCTTTATTATGGTTTGGATCCAGGAACTTCGCCAAAAATATTCGGGTGCTCTCAATGCATTTTACCTCTCTGACGACAAAAGTTTAAAACAGATTGAAATTCCTGTCTTGTGATGTCCATCTTTGACGAGCGCTTACAATGTAATGCATCATCCATTCACAAAACTGTTCGAGACATTTTTTCATGCGGAAATCTCCACATTTTTTTAAATATATACTTTGTTCCGATCCGACGGAGGATTCAACGCGATTACATCGAAGTGAAGCTACTCGTCGGACGAATAATTGAACACTTTATGCTCAATCCAATTAACAAAACTATATTGTTTCAAAATATTAGCAGAAATTCCTTGACCTTGACCAATGTAAGTGATAAAATCAGCAGAATAAAGACGCCATACCATTATTTTATCGATATATGCTGTTTCATTAGAAATAAGTAAATGTCACAATAATACTACTAGACAAATAGGTCCAATATTCTTGAATCACTCCTCCACCTCTCGCCAAACGTGTGCTGCTTTATTGTTTCCACATTTGGCGCATATGTTCAAACATACTACACACACACACACACCGAACACACCGAAAACACCCCGTTCAAATTGCTCTATTAGCACTGAACGACGACGACGAATGCGACCCAGACACGCGCGCGCCGCCGCCCTGCAGCTAGCACGATTTGTTTGGGTCCGTCGGTTGTTATGTAAAACACTGCGGCGCGACGGCCGACGGTACCCACCACTATTGGGACCATCGCCATCGCCATCGCCATCGCCGCACACACAACAGTTTCAGTTACGTGTTGCGAAGCGAAACTGTGTCACCTACTAAAAGGCGAATTTCAGTAGCAACAGTGCGCAGCGAACCGCGACCCCGCTGCGCTTGCGCTATCCGCCGAAATAAAACGGAAACACGACACACAGAGGCAAGCGAACGTCTGCGGGCGGGCGGGCAGCCGATTTGAGTTCAGTGTGTCGAACGTCTGTGCTTGGGCCGTGTTGGGCCGGAAAAGTTACGGAGATATTGGTGGTTGACATACTGCTATAAAGTTCACTCCTCAAGTGCGCACCCCGCCCGGACAGCAAGACATCCGACAAATAAGGCCGATCGCAGTCGTTCGTGCGTGCACAGCAGGTATGCTGACAAATATTAGGTGTACGACCTTGTGCCAGCCGTTTTTGTATATCAGTCTCTAGCGGGTTTCCGGATTGATGAAAAATGATATTAATTTGCATAAAGTAGATTTGGGTATCTCTCAACATAATGGCATAACGAAATAGGTTCTTATCAGTTTGCATCACGAACTTATGCTCGATTGAATATGCTGAGGCCAAGTGGTATCAACACATGAGATCGATACTGAATCAAATTGACGAGTTTTAGTCCATCACTAGAATAAAAGCGGCAACAATTGAATGAAAGAATCAAGAAAGTAATTTTCCAGTATGACGATGTTCGACATCTCATTGCAAAACATGGGACATCTCAACCCCCCGCTGAGTTCTCCGGACTTGGCTCCAATTTGACTGACGGATTCATTGGTCACTTCAAAAGATGACCCGTTGTACGGCCACGTAATCTGGATGATACCAGAATCATGGCCAAAAGTAGTATCTAGCAATGGCCAAAATTATGAATAAGATTTATGTAGCCGTTTCTTCACAATTAATCCTCATAGTTTGATTAAAAAAAACGGCGGGCGCAGCGTTGTACACCTAATATATGTAGTATGTACATTTTTATGCGACGCATATAGTCCGCTACAGAAAGAAATCACACGTGTCGACATTCCGTCTTTGCAACACCACCCCAAAGTCGCTACACAACGATGACGACTCTAACTCTGCGCCACCCACTTTGTCGGTCTCGTACACTTGTTTAAACACACGTAGCACACGTAGCAGCCGCAGCGAAGAATCGCGACTGTCGGTTCAGTCGTTGGGCTGTGGCCCAAGCAAGCGGACGCGTGGACGCGCGGTTGAAATATTTAGAATGGCTCAACGAAATCCGGCCGAGATGCCGCGCTACGCGAACGCTTTTCTGGTCATCAATTTGGGCTGCGAAATGCTGTACGTAATCGATCAGCGTTTGAAGGCGCAGAGCATAACGGTCGAGAAATCGGCTCAAGGTAGGTTTTGGGTTTCGGTGAGAGGCGGGGCGGAGGAGACGACGATTGCATGATCATAGAGTAGACCGTAAATCGTAGCTAGTTCGATTTCCATACGATATAATTGATTAATTATTGTAATATTTGAAACCACTGAATGGTATGACGATTACTTTTCAGCAAACTTATCATTGTTCTTTCGTTTTTTACGATTTGCGGGCATACTAGTTTCACTATACTTGAATATACACGATAGAATTCCATTTGTTTAATTGGTTATTTTCAAATAACCTAGAACATAAAGCACTGATTGTGAGTGTTTGGATTAGGGTAGCAGAATCCACTCATAATCTCAGTCTGGCGGGTGTTTTTTTTGCAAAGGAATAAAGATATTTCCCACGAAAGCATAGCCTTGTTCATAATGAAACAACAAACAATTATCTGCTGAATATATTCTTCATTCATTATGCATGTCTTTTCCAATTTGTTCGTGCATGATTCACATCAATCAATTACGCAAATGAGTCACACAACCATCGATCAAATAAAGCTCCCCCCATAAATGTACGCATCAACATTATTGCTGGCACGAACGCAATGAACAACCATTTGCATATTTACCAAAAATAGTCCTAGGTTGAAATAGAGCTCAGCTAACAGAATACTACACTACAAGTGTAGAGGGTATCTGCAACGAAATAATATACAATTGACCATTCATCAGCCCAAGCACAATTTATACTTGCTCGAATGGCTCTTATTTTGTTGCTTGATTAGCTTTACTTTTGGTATTGTTGGGTCGGATTTTGAATTACGCTACACTTTGTATGTGGAACTCATTTTTGAATCTAGTGCAAGTGTGTAGGTAATGCAGATTGTTCGTTTTTCAACGGTCATTCCCCATGTTCATACGCACAATTTCAAACCTTTCTCGTTCTCGCCAGTTCTGCGCGACCTCACCTTCGTGCTGCTCGACCCCAAACTGCTCGACCAGCTCATCCTCACTTCGCCGTCCTTCGCCGCTTCCGCCGCCAAAGCTACCGGCGCCGCCGCCATACAACCAATCACCGCCGACGCTTCCGCCTCCGGAACACCCGACTCTTCGGCGCTGCCGCCTTCGCCTCCGCCTCCGCTGCCGCCCAAACGCAACGCCGCCACAACCGTCCAACAATCACCTCGGCGTCAACCGCCTCCGCCCCCTCCCTCACCGCCGCCACCGCTCCTCAGCCACCCCCAATGCCGGCGGTTGCTCGGCGACGTCGCCTGCTGCTCGCTGATGCGCCTCGACGCCGCCTCCATGGACAAACTGTGGGACCTCACCGTCATGGTGCTCAAGTGGCAGATCGCCCTTCTCAACACCGGCTCCGCCGCCGCCACGGGCGGTGGCAGCGCCCAGCCGCTGCTCGACCTCACGTTCCGCCACATGGACGGCATCGCCCGGCTGCTGCCCGAGCAGCGCAAACAGACTCTGATCGACTGCACCAAGCGCCACCTGATCGAGTGCTGGGACCAGATGACCGAGGACCAGCGCCGCCGGCTGTTCGAGGACATGCAGCAGTGGCTGCGGCCGTTTGCCGTCAAGATTTCGCTACTGATTCGGTTGGGATTCCAGCGCCCGGATGCGACATTCGAGCGCGACGTCGAGTCGGAGTTTTTCCGGTACTATGCGGATCATGTGGGCGAGAATGTGTACATGAAGCATGCGTACGTGACGACGTTGCGGGCGAATGGCGGCGGTGCGGCGGGGGCGGGCAATTCGCGGAAGGGAGCGTCGCGCAATCGGTTGCGTTTGAATGCGGCAACTTCGACGGTTGCGGCTTCATCGGCGGATGCGGAAGCGGACCAGCAGTCGCACGAAATCGATGCGTTGGCCGCCCAGTTGCAGGGAGTCACGACGATTGGTCGTCCGAAAAACACGCCACAAACATCGGCCAGCGCGTCGCCAGTGAAGCTGAAGAAATCGCACCGAAAGCGCAACGAATCCGACCAGGCAGATCCGACGACGGCAGGCGAAACGGCATCGGCTTCGTCGAAATCGTCGGCGTCGCACGAAGGCGATCCGCCAGCGACGTCCGCGTCCATTGATCCGGCGGCGGCTACTGACGTGTTCGGCGCCGAAAATGGAATCCTGGACGAGGTGGTCTTCGATCTGGACGCGTACAATCGGAAGCGACGCGCCGATTTGCGGATGGCCGGCGAGACGATCATCACGATCGATAGTAGGGATTCGGAGTTTGAGCATGTGCAGCGGACGTGCGCGTCGTTGGATGCGATCATCGATCGGTTCTCGCTGGATTTCTTCAGGCCGCTGGGCGATGTGGGGATTATTGAGGAGTTGGATTGTACGAGGGAGCTGCTGAGGTTGTTGGATGAGGGATAGGCGGAATGGGGAGGATTATTTGTGGGTGTTCCGTCCTGATGATATCAAACATACACATACGCATACACATATCGAAACAATAGGCCTTATGTAGTGGAGTGGTTGGATCGAGAATTGCGGCGTAAATCGAACAATCACAAAGTGCGAATAAAATATATTAGATACAAATGATTATTATGTTTATCTCAAACAAATCTCGAGCTTAAAATAAATCGATTACTACGTGTTCAGTATACAACAGTATTTGATTGAGTTCGTTCACGGAACAGATGTGCGTGTTTCATAAATGCATTATTATTGGCTAAAACAGGGGTGTAGAGATGCGCCCCAGTGATATATTCTCATATTGCACATTTTGGGATTTTGATGTGGGAGTTATCCCCCAGTGCTATAAGCCTATACTCTAAGATTGTGAGATAAGCCCATATTGCAAAAAAAATCCCACGAAATCACGAAAGTTGAAAAATATATGGGACTAGATCAATCTCATATATGAGGTTATCGCACTGGGGGTTATATCACTGGGGGTTATATCACTGGTGTTAGTGTTATAACCCCCAGTGTGCAATATGTGCAATATGAGAATATATCACTGGGGCTTATCTCTACACCCCGTTCTGTCCTAGCCGAAATAGAATGTGTCTATTGAAAAATATATATCTGAACTGACCTATGGGCGCCGATGACGATGTGACGCGAGAACCGCCAAAAT
>JANTBZ010040429.1:0-12929 GCA_024741255.1 Exechia fusca
AAGTAGCGAAGGACAATCATTTTTGATGAACTTTTTTCAAATTCCTCTTTATAGTTTCATTATAGCTCGATAGCTTCAAAGTAGCGGTTCTACAACTTCTTGATTACCTTCAAATAGTATTCGGCGCAAAACCTTGCAAAGTGATCATTTAGAAAATATAAATTGTCGTACACACAAAACCATAGATACCACAATTCATAGCCCAATTAATTGATTATGGTTTTTGCGGCGTTTTCATGCCCTAAAACGTTTGCACGATATGTATGTCATATATTGTTTACATAACCTCGGGGTATCAGCATTCTCCCGGTTCCATCCTTTCCGAATTCCGAAATTTTTGGTAGACTTATTGATGTTGTCTTCAGGAACTGCCAAATATAAGCGTCCACTGCGCGCATTGTTGTCGGTGCGCAAATGAAAGGTACAGAATAGTTTAAAAAAATTTACAAATTTAATTTCGGCTAGAGAGACCCCAGATAACAATTTCTCAAGACATGTTTTGGCTCCAGCGACTCTTCTACCTATCAGTAATCAGAGCTTTAATAAGACTTAAGTACCTTCTTTATCATATGTGAGGATATGTCGAACCACAAGATACAATACAGGCAATCTCTTTCAAACTAATGACAGTACGAGTATAATATTTTTTTTGGCTGGCTGAAATATGACTATGATCAACAATAAATTCGGCCTGCATCAAAAATGGTGTTCGTTCCCTATTTCTCCCGATACATATCAGAATATATCAGCCTATGTAGAAGTCGTAGTCGTAGAGTCGCGTTCCAAAATGCGCGCTGAGACAAATAAGGGGTAGTGCGGCAGTGCGCGCCCAGCAAACAAACGCGTATAAGCCGAAAGGTATACACATATTACATATTACGCACAGTGCGTGTCTCTATGCGTGCGCAACGGTAATAGAGAACTGCGTTGCTGCGTTGCTCACTGTAATGTGATCACATGGGATTACAAACACACGAGCGAGGCATTCATACGACTGACGAAAAAAACATCCATCTGCAGATTGTGTGGATGCCTTACGAACGAAGCTCGATGATGACGCGACCGTCGACTGACTGTTCATCTCGCTCGCACACGTCTTTGGCGCACACTGACGCGTTGATTGGCGTTCTCGTCGTTGCGTTGCATACAAACACCCGTCGACGACTATACGGAGCTAATACCCGCTGCCGCACAAACAGACGAACGAACGCTGGGTGGAAAAACTCTGCGCTCGTTCGCATGCAGCATAGCAGCGCTATGTATTTACATGCGCGCACGGCGAGAGGGGCGGCACCGCTTGCGCGCCGCTTATTCACTCACACACACATGCACGAGTGTGAGCGTGTGTGTGTGCGGTGCGGTGCGGTGCGGAGCGCGCTCTCGAGGAGGGTGAGATCAGCGCGCGCGCACACAAACATTCATGGATCTATAGGTAGCATGGTATGTGCTCTGCGCGCGCGCGCGTTCGCAGCAGCGGAACGGATTTTACATTGGACGCGGCACGGCGTCGAGCACTCGGTCAGTTGACAGCGGACGGTCTGGCAAAACGGGTACGCACGCGCGCCGCACGAACACACGAGAACGAACCGACCGAACGACGAACGTCGTGTGTTGAATATCGCGCGCGAGTGTGTTATAGTTTTATTAGCGATACAGCGCGATTGGATCGTGAATCGCGTGTGTATTTTTTAAAGTTCGCGAATATACTGCCGAGTGCAAACCGATTTTACCGGAAATCAATTAATACCCACCGCACCGCACCGCGCCGACCGTGAGCGGCGGCAATTCAAAGTGGTGTCTCTGCTGTGCGGCAAGTGTGAATCGCGAAAATAAAACGCACGCAGTGTCACACGTATCGCGGAATTGGATTACGTCGCACACACTTCATACACACAAGCTTAGGCACTATACTCGCACACAACACACACACACTCACCATGCCCACCACCAAGTGATTTAATCGAGCCGTGCCGTTTGACCGCACACTTCCGACGACGATCGCCGACAACGCCGCAAAACGACGACCGAACCCCGCGATCATTCGCCGATCGCGTCCGTCCGGCAACGCACCGCAATCGTGGCGCTGGTCCGACCCACAGCTATGGCCGCCCACCATCTGCACCCGATGGGCACGGCCACCACCAACAACCAGCCACCGCCACCGACGGCGGCGGCGGCGGCGGCGTCCGCCCCGATGCCCGCCATCAGCAATGGCAGCAGCAGCAGCAGTAGCAGTAGTAGCCAGAGCAGCCACAGTAGCACAGGGAGTCTTGGGAGTCTGGGCGGAGGAGGAGCACACTTGCTGCCATCGCCGCAACCGCTGACGATCAACGGCGGCGGCGGCTGTGGCAGCAACAGCAACCACAGCAGCAGCGGCAGCATCAGCAGTGTGATCAGCGCCGGTGGCGGCGGACCCAATCCGCACAATACGAGCTGCGGCAGCAGCAACAGCCAGGACTGCAATCAGTCGCCACCACCGCCACCGCCTCAAATGCCGCCTCAGATGTCGCTGCCACCCGCACAACCGATGGCCAGTCCGCCGATCTGTGTCGGCGGCCGCGGTGATCCGACCGGTGCTCCTCCTGGTGCTCTGCATCCGATGGCCGCGGCGGCCGCGGCAGCCGCTGCGATGCATCATCATGCGACGCATCAGCTGCACCATCCGCAGCCGCACCACCATTTGGCCGCCGCTGGCGGTCCGATGAACGGCAACGGCCACCCGATTCTGGCGCCCAGTCCGCTGTTTGCTCTGCCCACGCTGAACTTCTCCGCCTCGCAGGTCGCAACGGTGTGCGAGACGCTGGAGGAGTCGGGGGATATTGAGCGGCTGGCGCGGTTTCTGTGGAGCCTGCCGGTGGCGCATCCGAATATCCGGGAGCTGGAGAACTCGGAGGCGGTGCTGCGGGCACGGGCGATTGTGGCGTATCATACGGGGCATTTTAGGTGAGAAGGAGGAGGAGGAGGAGATGACGTAGTGTGCGAAGTGTGAACATCTGGTGGTGATATTTTGTGATAATTTGCGCGTTGTTTGTGGTAAATAGAGCAGGCGTGCGCGTAACGGTGCGGAAAAGCGAAGGTGTTTGTTTTTTGAGTGTGCGTTATCGACGGACATTGTTTGTGCAATTGTGGTTGTGTCCGGTCCGGAACAGAGATGATCAGTGTGTGTTTTTCGGTTTTCATTATTTGTTTCATTATTCGTCGACGTCGTAGCGTGTTGTTTGTGCAAGTGCGAGTGTTTTGTCTGACGACGACGACGACGACGAAAAAATGTGTTATGTTTGCGTATTGATTGCTGAGTTTCGGACAAGAATGTGCGTAGACGTGCGCGCGCCTTCGCACACCTGTGATAAGTGTGTTTGTGGTTGATTGTTTTGCGGTCGTCGAGGTGTCAACGAGGTTTGCTGTGCGGGCATATCGTCAGATAAAGTGATATGTTTGCACTGTGGTCCAGATGAGATAATTGATTCGAATTTGCTTAGCTCGAGTAACACACATTTTCGATACTTCCGAGCTGTCGGGGATGCTGTAATGTTTGTGTAGTGAATGTGTATTTTAACCGTTTTCAAAAAATGGTTCCGGAATAACTAATTACTACCTTAGCTCAACAATTTGAAACATACGCAAATTGTGCCTTCTTCACGTTTTGTAGAAAACTAATGATGCGGTTTTGTTCATTGAGCATCATTCTATTCTACACGAACGAGACCTTGAAGAAAAGTCCACCCATTGGTTAAGTGCGGGAGAAATTGTCGGAAATTGAAGGCAATTTTTTCAACTTAATTTGCTAACTAGAATTGCTCCAAGTCACTCCAGAAAAAAGTTGTGACCTATCAAATTAATGAGCTAGGGTAGTACTAGAACGGTTAAAATATCCACCAGTTTACGAATATTTAGATTGCATTACCTGCAAATATTCGAATCAAAATAAGTGATAGTAGAAACTTTCCCGTTTTAGAGTCGATTGACGAAGTTGGATCGAAGACGTAAAATCCTGAATTCTTCTTAGTGGGACAAATCAAATTAATTCAGAAAGAAGAAGAGAACCATTGCTGAGGAAGGAGCAGTATGATTGTAGAAAACAATTGTTGTTCAAGGTATTATTTAAATATTCACTTGCTTTTAATAGTGTGAATAGTATATTAGATTTTCGAGCTCCCACTTGATATAATGTACCAGAAACACATTCAAGTAATTATTATCGAGGTTATAACACTTTCGTTAGTCGAACGCCCATCGCTCACGCCACCAGTTTATAAACATTTTTGAATACTCAAATGTGAAATCCCATCAACATGTTGCGCCTCGAATATCATTATTTCAAATATTTTGCTTGAATTTCCTGCAAATAATAAGTAAGTGATAGTGTGAAAAATCCGCCCAACACCTCTTGATGGGTAAATGGCTGTAGATGATGATGATAATGATGAAGTGATAGTGGAATCTTTACCGTTTTAGAGTCAATCTTCAAACTAGGATCAACGATGTAAAATCATGAAGTCATTTGTTTTTTAACGGATCAAATCTGTGTTGAAAGTTGAAAGCAATTGAAATGCCACAAATGTTGTTCAAGGTATATTATTCGAACTTTTAATAGTGAGCACTTCTCCTTCATAGCTATAGTCATCGAAATCAACAATGCAAAGTTGAAAAGCAATTTATATTCTTAGCCATTTTTAACCTACGACATTCAACATTCAAGTAATTATTTTCGAGATAATCAAACATTTGTTATTTTTCCTCGCCCTTCACCGCCGCCTCCCAGGGAACTCTACGCCATCCTCGAGCGCCACAAGTTCACCAAGCACTCGCACGGCAAACTGCAAGCCATGTGGCTGGAGGCGCACTATCACGAAGCGGAGAAACTGCGCGGCCGACCCTTAGGTAACAAACCCAAACTCAAATCTGTGGCTTCTTTACCGAACCCACCCCCAAACTGTGGCGCACAAGATCAAACCGATTGAAGTTGTAGATTCGCTCGAATCACCCGCCCCCAACACCAACAACGCAGGTCCCGTCGACAAGTATCGCGTGCGCAAAAAGTTCCCGCTGCCCCGCACCATCTGGGACGGCGAACAGAAGACGCACTGCTTCAAGGAGCGCACGCGCTCGCTGCTGCGCGAATGGTATCTGCAGGACCCCTACCCGAATCCGACGAAGAAGCGGGAGCTGGCGCAGGCCACGGGACTGACGCCGACGCAGGTGGGCAACTGGTTCAAGAATCGGCGACAGCGGGATCGGGCGGCAGCGGCGAAGAATCGGTGAGTAAATTTTTTTGAAAAATTCGCCGGAGCACAAAAAAACACTGCTGACCGGCTGACTGTACACTAAGAATGTGATGTAACCACCTTCATTTTTCGGCTATGCTCTGCGTGCTTGATGGCGCTTTCGCGTGCGTGCTGATGTGCATGTGCGCCCTTAATCGAGGTATAATGTGCGCATGCGCGCGCATCTAAACACCTGACACTGAGGCGCGAGTGAATTGTGCGGCGGCGGCCAGATGATTGACGATGCGCCTCACATTCATATCAACACATTTGGCTGGAGGAGACGGACGCGCGCGCGTGCGCACGTGCGTGCACAAATTGATTGTCAAAATGTTTGCTCGTGCTTGTGTGGTCGCGTGAAAATTGTGCACGCGCGCGTGCACTAATCGATTGCCAAATGTGATCGCGTGCGCGCGCATGCGCAGATCTCTTTTGGAAGACAGACGGAGACGGAGACAAGCGCGAATAATTGCGCGCATGCGCTCGATTGCACGCGAGGCGGCGGAATTAATGACCTATTAATTTGGACGCATTTCGGCGCACATATGCCGAGGATAAAGTGTAGTCTACCTACACCGCACACCTTCGGCGCAATGCAATTTGACATGCACTTCGGCGCGATGTCGGAAAATCATTACACCACACACACTCGGCTAATGGACTGCGTTTATGATGGATTATGCGCGCGAGCATTTGCTCCAAAAACGAGTTTGGCTACACGTTTAAATGTTTACATAACGTGTGGTTATTCTTTAAAATTATACACCCCACATGTCATATGACGCGGAATGTGTGCATACGTACGTGAGTATTGTGCATTGTTGTGTGGACAGGCGCAGTGCAGTGCAGTTCCGGCGGGAAATGTCACAAACCACGCTCGGCGATCATTAGAGCGATGGGTGTCCTCAGTCCAGCACTCACAGTATTTTCATTTTGTGGATAGAGTAGATGGACAGGTTATGCACGCGCGCAGAGCGACGATAAAGTTTGTGTAATGGCTGATGCGGTTGCGTCGCCTAATGATGGATCGCATGGCGTGTTTTTCATATTTGTTAAATGAATGCGAAATGTATACACACACGCGCACACGACTTTCGTGAGCATGTGCCTGTGCCTGTGGCATTGCTCTTACTCATCATTCCAAAACACCAACGAATCGTGAGCATATTTGGCTGACGGTAGTGACTCACATCAGTCAGACATGAACTCGCACACAGACGGATATCGCGCGCCAGAGGATTAGTCGAATTATCCGGAAAATCCATATCGTATAATCTGTGTGTTGACTGATAATAACATGCCCATGTCTTCGGGACAGGCTCACGACACGACGGACGGTTCATGTTACAAACAATGGCATTATCGATTATTCGATGCTACCGACTTGTACATAAGCAAGCATATGTTATGTGCACATTATGTACTGTCGGAGGACAGGACAGTAAGTCATCCATCCATCCATCGACACAGCAGAGGAAGATTATGCCCAACCCGAAAACAATATATAATCACAAACGCAAACAACGCATTAACATTAGACCGATTTTATGCTAATCGCTCAATCGGTCGCTGTGCGTCTCTGTTCCTCGACCCTGGGTGTTTTCTACTACTCCATATTCTTACCGATACCAAAACACACCGCACGCAGCAAAGGTGTGTCGTCTCTCGTCTCTCTCGACGTGTGACCGTGACCGCATAATAATGTGTTTATGTGGGCCCATAAAACTACCGAAACGGCACGGACCTTTTTCTCCTGGCAAACGGCGACGGACGTAGACGAAGGAAAGTGCGTTGGAAATTCCGAGCGCTGACCACAATCTTTGGTGATCGTCTTTTGTTGCCAGTGTTTAGTGTTTATGTTTGGGAGTGCGAGTATGATTACACTAATACGAAAAACATACACGCCTGTTTGGCCAGCGCGCGCACAAACCGGCTCGATGATATGTGCTGGCTTCGTCGCAGACGTCATGCGGCGCTAATCCAGTCGATGTGTGTGTCTGCGTGTAAATATTGTGTGTGCAACGGATAAGATGTGAATGTGGCTAATCGATGTGTGGCGTTCCGGATCACACGCGCATGCACATTCACCAGCAGAAACTGTTCGGGAATCGTCATTATTGTCACACTTGTTTGGGTTCAGACATCGGAATATACGTGAGATGAGATGTCCGGAGTTTTTGTCGTCCGCCGTCTGATCCGTGCGTGTGTGTGTCACAGCATGCGGTTCGCTCATTATTACGGGCGTGTGTGAATCGATAATAATAATGCAGATGACTGTGATTGTACGATAGGTGTTATTGTTTATTTCGTTTGCCGGAATCTCGCGAAATTCGCTGCTTCTGTCGTGTGGCAATAAGACGAACTTATCCCGGCATATTGAGCACATCACTTGCTTGGCTGTGTCGTCGCGTGACGCGTGTCACGCAGCGTGCTGCAGCGACACTTGGATATTCGCCACCTTCTTCGCGCGCGAAACGTTTCATGTTCATGTTTCATATTCTTTGATCTCGCTGCGACACTTGTGGTGCGAAAGTAATCAGAAGACTGTCAACGACACACAGTTCTCGTGACTGGGGCGACAACAGCTGGTCCACAGTTTATTGGCCTACAATTAAATGGACAAGGTGCGATCCTTTTTCGATAGCCTGAATTTTAGCATTGAACCAATTACATTTTATCAACGAGCCTAATCGCATTCAAACGTAAGTGCGCGAAATAAGGTTACCGCCACCAGCGCTTCTCCCAATATATGGTCGAATAAAATTGAAATCTCCGTACATCATGATATTTTCAATATTTCAATATTTCATATATTCATTCGATCATTATTCGGTCAGATATTGGGAAAACACTATATTTATGTTGTATCTTAATCAGTCGGTTATCCGCTTACAGACAAACCAATCCACAAAGCCTCAAATCCATCATCAACGCACACATCGTGAGATATGGATATTAGTGCGGGTTGAATGTGTGTTTCCATTTCTATTTGTGTGCGTGTGCATGTGTCACGAACAGCCGCAGACGACTCAACGAACGAAATCAATTGTAAATGCACACGATCGTTCTGGTGTTTATCGCCTGCGATGATGACCATAATGTCTGTATATCCATCGCCCATTGACGCGATTGACGCTAATGCGAAAGTAATACACTGTGTGCACACATATCTAAATACGGCGACACACACGTTCACACGTGCACTCATGCGACTGAACATCACATCGTATATAGTGGGACAATATGCTCTATTTGGACACAATTGTACATGGGCTCGTGTTTTTGTGTGCACGCGCCTGCTGGTCGATGTTTATCGAAAATATTATCGCCTAATCCTGGGAATCCGAGTATACATACAGACCAGACCAGACCGGCAAAGGATATCGCGTATACAAAGCGACAAGCTGCACGGCGAACAATTGTGAAAGTGTGAACGTGCATGCACGAAATCACGGGTGGTGGTGAGAGGCACGTGTGTGTGAGAGCGGATATACACCGATTTTAATGCTTCTGATTGAGTCGGTTCATTGACTGGGTGGGGTGTGCGGATTTACTATATTGTTACAAGCATACGCATGTGCTGGTTGGCATATTCCAAATCACCCTGCAATGAGACCGCGCACGTGTGTGATGTGTGATGTGTAATGTGCTCAAGCAAGCGCGGCACAAAAGAGTTGAGTCGATTACATTCGCACGCACACACACACTCACATGCTACGTAGGTACTGCGTAAACTGTATTCATATACAGTACACCACAACAAAGTAACGTCGTGCAACAACGGCCATATTGTCGCAATTATATATCTGCTAGCCAGCCAAGCACGCGCGCGGTCTCATTAAAATGCACGCAACGCGACGCGACAGCAGCCACAATTTTCGATCGGTTGCAACCAAAGTGTTGGCGCGAAGGTTATATACAAATTCACATACATACAACATACATATAGACGATACAGTCGATCTCACATAGAGGTTACCTAAAACATTTTGAAGTTTGAGACTTAACAAACAATATTATCGACAGATGTTAAGCAATGATAATGCGGATTAAAATGCGATAAAAACGGTTTGCAAACATATCTATTTTTCAACATTTTTGACCGAGGACGCTGATATTTTGGTATATTGAAGGCCCTATATTGAACTTTTCTACAAACCAACAGAATCACGTTTGAAACATGTAATGTTTGAAGGATTTTCCATGATTTCGATTTATTCAGTTACAGAGACCCTGTTTTGGAAACTTGATATATTAGGCTCATTTATGCTGGTCAATGTCCAGATATCAAGTCTCAAACATCAACATTTTCTTTGTGACATCCATGTGAGATCCACTGTACACAAACATATTAGTGCGGTGTCCCGTGTATTGCATTTTCTACCAGCCGCTCGCTCGGTCGCATCGGTAATGGATCCGACCACGACCACGAGGAGGGCAATCCGTTCGTGTTCGTGATTCAGCACCGGACACATGGCGCATGAGCCGCTGTTTTTTTCGGGTGCTAGTTACACCATTTTCGCATTATGAGCTCGCTCAGCGCATATCATTAATGTCATTAGGTGTAATGCGCTCTAACTACTGTGCGCGCCTAGTTGAACCGGCAGCTCGAACACACCCAGCGCAGAACTGCTACTGTATCGAAAAAAGTGGGTCTGGGTTGGAAGCAGACTTTGTCAATGTTGGAATGAATATGAGAAACGAAGATAAAATCAGTTGATTTTCTCAAAACGAATTCACTATACCATTGGTTGGGTCATGCTTGAATCATAAATAATACAATCTGAGTAGATGATATTATTTTGCATTTTAACTAATGTACATAGTCTTGAGAATAAAATAAATAAATACATAAATTCGCTTTCATTTAGTATTAAATAAACTAGATAGTTCAAAAATTCGGCCGAAGACTGAGTTAACATTATACGCGATACTGCGATACGCGACAATCACACACGCAATCCATGCCAGTGCAATCGCGCTCCGCAAGTGCGAGTGTGTGTTGCGTGTGTTTGTGTACCTCGTGTGCGTAAACGCGCGGCACAACTTGCGCGCACACCGACGCGCGAGGTGAACTAGAAAAAGCACAAACTATTTTTTTGTTCGCATAAATTATATATTATTTACATGGTGTGCTCGCTTGCACACACACGCACACACACACACACACGTGACTGAACAAAGTATAGCCTAGTTTGTTGTTAATACAGCGCGGCCGCGACCAGCCAGCCACGTTCTTGTCGACGCTGTCGTGTGTTGTGGTGGTGTGCTTGTCGTGATCTGTGCAGGTCCGTATTCAAGTTGATCAGTTTTATCAAAACATTCAGAACACGGCATTTTTGATAAGTTTTCATCTATCTATTTTCATGTTTGATGAAAACACAAATTATTTTTCGACAATTTCGAGTTTTCGAGCATCTTCTGATGCTTTTTAAACATCGTACATTGATGATAATGAATTTTATAATCAAGAAATGTGCAATAAAACACTCTATGTATTTTACAGTTTGAAGGGTATTTTGGTTATGTTTTCAGCTTGCAACGATCCAATGTTTTTGTTCCTTGCTTTTTGAAACACGTTTGTACAACCAGGTTTTCCAAGGAACATATATACCGTGTTATAGGAGGTTTGGGTATATTGTTTTTCCCATAATCCCCAGAATAATGTAATCAATTTGAAATCCATGATTGTGCCCGCGCGCACTTCGGACGATACGGCCCTGGTGTCATATGTCGCCTGTGTCGCATGTGTCGTGTGTTGGTTAGATGGATGGGTGACGTTGCCCGATCACAATCTTGACAAATGAATATTATACCCATGTTAGGGCTCTCGGGCCCCGCGCGCCTTCTGCTAGCGAGTGAGTGAGGTTTTATGTATATGCTCTGGTTGACGCGCGTAGTATTTGTAGTCGGTAGTCTCGTCTACGTCGTCCAAGTGGTGTGTGTGTGTTCAGTACATAAACGACGAACATATTGAACATAAATGGGTGTCACTTTGAGAACCGCCGGGATACGCGCGATGTGCGGCAAACGGGGTGTGAACGGCTGTGCGAGTGTGTGTGTGTGTGTGTGAACGGCTGACGGCAGCAGTGAGAGTGTTCACCATATCGCGCTGTGTCGTCATTGGGTTACGCGCACACCGACCGACCGACCGATTGGTGTGTGTGTGTGTGTGTGAGAATATATCCACCCCGTTTTTGTGGCATGGTATATTGTGGCATGGTATGTGATGCTGCTGCATACTGCAACAGTATACAGTATCTATCTCAACCACAGCTGTTCCACATACAAATCAGTGCAATTACAATCGCTCGTGTCATGCCAAGCGGAGCGCGAAACGGTCAGGCAACTCAAGCAACCAGCAAGCTGCTGGTGCAGCTCAGTCTCGGTTATTAATATTCGCTAAAAGCGATCTCTTCTCTAAGGCAAGGCTCAAATAACACACGGCGGACAAAACACGCAGAAAACTTAACGTTGAGTCGTCGCTTCGACGACCAGATATCACTCTCGCGTAAGTGCCGTTCGTTCGTGTACAGGATGGGGTCTTAAAATCCGGACACGATACAATTATGATTTGCAAGCGTTTAATTCAGCCCTATATCATATATTAGTGATTTTTCAGCCTTTTAACAGCCTATATGTGAATTGTTCGGAACCTTTTTGAGAAGCGAATGGATTCAGTCACTTTCGAAAATCTATAATTTGCTGCATTGAGTGTTATATTATAGCAACGATAGCATGAATAAATCGCGAAGCAAGGATGATATTTTTGAGTACACATGTTTTTGATGGTCTAACGAACAATTCATAGAAGAAAATTATCTTCATTTGTTTGGTTTTCGCAATGTAAATCTTGTTCGAAAACGATACTTCACATATCCGGATTTTGAGGCCCCACCCTGTATGTGTGTCTCGAGCCATTCTGGCGCAGCCATCCAACTAACACAGGCCTACAGAGAGTCGCGGATATCATTTCATATCACATACACACTCACAAGTGGCCGTAATTATTCCGACGACCACGATGACGACAACGACGAACGGTGTGCATGAACGACGACGCGGACAGACACCCAATCAACCAACTCAAGTATATCGAGATGAAATTGACGTGTGTCCATATCCAGTCGCCGTGTGTGTGTGTGCAAAGCGTGCGGGCATGCACGATGCGTATCAGGTTACAAATCCCATTAAAACACGTTCGTAGCTTATTATAAAATGCGTATTTACTCGCGTTGTGGGGTTTTTGTGTGCGTACAATCAACCGTATACTTGCACAGGCTGGACGGATTTATTGAGTCGTGGACATGTGTGTGTACTGCGCGGATTTTATTGAGTTGTTGTCCAGATACAAGTTATGATATGTGCGAGCGCGCGTCGTCTAGAAAACCATATCTCGCATACAAATCGCATGCATAATACTACCGCAATACGCGAACTTTGGGACAGTTGTGAAAAAAAATAACACCGATATTATCACAAGAATGTTGGTGAATGTTGGATATCCATCGAATTTGCATTACTAAAAGATGTCGTAACAGTGCTCTGAACAAAGTGTCAATATCTAAAATGTGTCAATTTCGCATTGTTCCATTTTATTCATGCCAAACAAGGGTTGATAGAAAGGACCCAAAGTCCGATATGTAGTCATTTTCGATGGACATA
>JANTBZ010040440.1:0-31437 GCA_024741255.1 Exechia fusca
GAAATTAACAATATAACAAAGAAAACCGTTGTAAATTGTATCGCCTTTGGCTCTAAATATGTGGAAATCGTGTTTTGCCAACTTACACTATGTCACAAAAATGGGGTAATGACATTTACCGCCCTTCTGTATAAACTTTTCTAACGTGTTTTTATCTCTTAATCACGAATTCGGCAAAAAAATTAGATCGATGGATAACTTTCGAAGATATTGGCTTGAGTTGATTTTTTAGACATGGCCTCAGACATTTGCGGATATCTCATGTTTGAGATTGTGTAGGCCGATCTGCCACACATCAAATGAAAGCTAATTAAAAATGTTCATATGTTCATATTGTTTTTCACTAGTGTCTATAGTTTCAGCATAGACACTATAGTGAAAATAGGACATAGGATAGCAATATTTTGTGATAAACAGCTCATGATAGTGCTCTATCAAGAACGAAAAGTGTTGGACCATTTATATGAACACATTCTGAGCATTGGAGGCTCAGAGGTTCAACATATGCTTGTTAACATATTAATGGTACTGACTGTAGCTTAGCTCCACCTCAGCATTCAAAGCATTCAAAATTGCGTGCTTACGTCGAATTATTGAATAACCCCTGAATTTGAATTGTAGAACATGTACTCTCATTCCACTGAACAAAAATTGCAATTGCTTGAAAGGCTCCTATAAATTGTTCAATGAACTCATAGATAAACAGGAGACGTCAACACACTGCAATAGTAAATACATATACCATCAATTAAATCATCAGAATCTCAGTCGCGTTGGCATTGCATACATGTCGCAGCTCGAGATGTGCGTAGACAACATGAAGTTTATTCACCCCTCTCACGTCTCACATCCCGATACAAACTTGACAGCGCAGCGCGCGCCTCAAGCGCCGTCGTTCGACCCGACGACGACAACGGCCGTCGAACGACGCGAACTGTCTGCGAGAGACGAGGTCAAGGGATTTAAAGGTGGATGCCTTTTGGCATTGGCATAAATCAGGACAACGTACCGCCGGAGCTTGCCATTGTGATGTGCGAGTGTACGTTTATTGTTGCTTTGTGCTTAGATTTGGACGTGTACAGTTACGTGGATAATATTCCGAATCATTGCATGCGTTCATATGTCGACTTACCGTTTGCATTCGGGCCATTCTCTGAAATCAAATAAATGAAAATTGTTAATTATTTTCAATGCATAGCGAAACAGTTTCTCAACGAGAAGCTTTGAATGATGAGTTAGTTATAAATCACACTGTAAAAGCGCTAAGCCAAGACACACACCCAATGAATATAATATGCAACACACTGTTATACACAAATGTCGTAAAACAAAGTGGACAGTGAAATTAAAACAAATTGGAATCGAGAGATTTTGACATGATTATTCCAACAAATAAAATACGGAATACGAGATCTACTGCATTATTATGAGGACATATTTAATTTACCTTGACAATTATTCGGACTAAATAGTGCGAACCGATGTCACACTGCATCCGATTACGTACATCCGAATGCACGACAAGTAATTTAGAAATGTGTCTGTTCGGTTAGGCAACACCTATGTAAAAGAAGATAGTAAGATATATATCAGAAAAGTTATAATATATTCACATCACTACAGATTACAAATCAATGAGCGCGATTGCTATTGCTGATCTTATAATATTTAACCATTCTTGATCAATTTTAACGGATTAATGTCCAATAAGTTTTATATTTCGCTGAACAAGTTGAATTAGGATTATTAAACTTAATTAACTGATACATACGAATTTATGTTATTTTGTCTATTTCATGAACAGACGATTAACGATTGTTTCAAATACATTTAGTTAACATTCAACACAAAAAGCAAACACATATACACATTTCCATTTGAACATATTATTTTGATTGTTATTTATTCAAAAAAACAATGCAGCAAATACATAATAACAGCAATATATCATTTATTTATGCAGGATCTTGCAACTTACATAATTGTGATACAACACAGCAATAAAACAGTGTGTAATATTGGAATATAATAATCATATTGGTAACATAATATTAGATTGGGACAACTCAACGACGAAAACATAAACATTAACAATACAGCATTTATCCGATTGGCACTCTGAAACGATTAATCGCGGGAAAACACTAAACCAATAACTTGTCAGAATAAATCTAGTATTTTTATTGATTAAACTACGCATTATCTAACAGCTTGATTATTTTCACTCATTAGTTGCACACGATTCGCTCAAAATACAATAAGCGCCAGTATGGTAATGACAGCGATTATAATCGCCAACAACGTCATCAGATCCGAATTGGCCAATGCCACAGTGAAAGCCCACATCAGGTGGTTCGGCTCCAGCATGTTCACCATGCCAACATTCGGATTGGCCTCCGAAGCCACCGGCGATGGCGGACGCTGCCGTAACGACATCGATGTCGTCTGTTGGCTGCTACTGTCAACCGGACGACGAGCCGACGACGAGTCGGTGGCTCTCGCAACAGACTGCGATGCATCTGCATCTGTTGCCGCGTCCTCATCGGCATTGAATCGCACATCGGCACATTCCTCGCGCACGAGGCGCTCGAAATTGCGCTCATCGTCCTCATCGATGGTCGCCAAACTGAGGGACGTCGAGCAACGGTACGGCTCATCGTTGACCTCGACCAGCTCGTCGTAGATGTCGTTGAAACGCTCTTCGATCGAGGCCATTGTTGTCGTCGTCGTCGTCTTCGACGCTGTTTCAGTCGCTTCTGCTGCGATTTGACGTGCCACATCGCATTCAATCGCGATGGTCACCAGCTCAATGTGCGACACATCGACCGACTTCCGAGCCTCGGACGGCAGCGACAGTTCACTCGTGAACACATCTGCCGCCACCGTGGTGGACGCCATCGTTGTTGTCACCACCGGCGAGGTTCTAATCGTCAACTCGCTGCAGAACGTGAACTCTGGCTCGCGTGGCGCCGTCGATTGGGCGGCCGTCGCCGCCACCATCGGGTAATCGTTCAAACTGTGATTGCCCGAATCGGGCGTCGACTCGATCGACTCCATGCTGCTATAGCCGGATCGGACTCCACCCATCAAGCTGCCACGATCGCTGTGACTTGGCGACTCAGCACCGGTCGCATTCAGATCGATGCTAACACTGCTGGTGAAGTGAGGAGAAGCTGCTGATTTGTTGGGCATAGCGGCTAATGCATTCAGCTCAGCTCCGTCGGCATCGGCCTCGATTGCCGCATGGAATTCCTCGTGCGCCTCTAGAATGGTGGCTAAACTAACGAACGCCGAGCGAATACTGTCGACCGAGTCATCGGAAGAGGAGGAGGAGGACAGAGAAGCAGACGCCGATGCGGACGAAGACGATGTGAACAAAGCGTGTGAGGGTGGGGTTAGCGAAAGTGGCGCTTCGCCAGCGGCGCAGTCCGACTTCAAAACATGCACATGCAAAGGCTGCTGCTGCAGCGGTGGCGGCGACGGCGTCGAGGTTAACGGAGCAAAAATGGCGTCGGTAGATGTGGTGATGATGGCGGTGGGCGACGGCGTCGGTCCGGTGCTTCGTTTACCTGACTGCTGCTGCTGCGACGTCGAGCCGAAAATCATGGCCAGCTCTTCGCTGGAATTGTACAACGAACGCTCATCGCCGGACGGCGTCAGTCTTGACGTTTGAGGAAGTTGCTGCTGCTGATGCTCTGGTGCCGGTGACATCGACATTCGATTCGAACGAGACCTTGTTTCATCATTCGTGTTAGACGTCGCCGTTGTCGTCGATGTCGAGCGCATCGGATCGCACGAAGACGTGCTAATCGTCTTCGCATCGTCGCTGCCCGCTCCCGACCGGCTGGTCTGGTATTTCGAGCTGCTGTTGCTGCTGCCGCCTCCACTCTGGGCTGCACTGGACTGTGAATGCGACTGGGCGCTAAACGACGTCAGGCTGGACGAGTGGGGCCGATTCGGTGTGCGGCTGGACGATCGTTGGCGCGCATCGCTCGATGACGTCGTCGATTTGTTCGATGTGCGGCCGGCTGGAGATGAGGCGGCAGCCGGTTGGCAATCGGAGGCGGTGAGGAGACCGTCGGTGCGTCGTTCGTCGAATGGCACCGCACTGGTGCAGGCAACAGTGTTCTCCTCGTACGGATGCGTTGGTGTGCGCGCGTCCGGTGGCAGAATGATTATGTTCATCTCTTCGTTGTCGTTGTCATCGTCTTCTGAGTCGTCATCGGAAGCGTGGTCGGCCTGGACGGTGATGGTCGGTTTTGTGGTGGTGGCCAGTTTGCGCTCCTCGTCCGCACATTCGGCCATGATTTTGTCTAGTTCCGCTTGCACTTTGGTCGCTTTATTGGCGGAAGTCGAGACTTTCGGAACGAAGGACGATCGTAGATTGTCATAGTCACCAGCACCACCACCGCCAACGATCGCAGTCTGCTTGCCAAAGATCTCGTCTTGCAGGTCGCCTAGTTGGCTGAGCTGACGCATACATCTTTCAGCGATTGCTCCGACTTTCCGAGACTCCGGCTCCAGTTTCTCCAGCAACTTGGCGATGGACGTCTTCTCCGGCTCGGGCTTGCGGACCAAAGCCGCGGCTTTCGTTGATTCCGTCGGTTTCGTCTCAACCAACGCGGTTTTAAGCACTTTCTCGCAGGTTTTCGCCGCCACCGCAACGCTCTCGATGTCGCGATTCATTTTGGCCTCGCTGTTCTTGTTCAGTCGTTTCGGGCTCACGCTGGCCGGCGCCGCAACATCATCCTTGACCACATCCTGCAGCATGTCCAGGCACTGCTGCACCTCTTTGGCCGCATTGTCGATCTCGTCCGTCCAGCGTGCCGACTCCGAGCTCATCCGCAGCCGTTGCTCGGCCTCCGGATCGGCCAGGTCTTTGCGCAGCTCAAACAGATTTCGATCGTATTTGCTGGCCGTCTCTTGGGCCTCGCGTCCGATGGCGCTCAGCACATCGGAACCGCGCACCGGTTGCGTTTGGCTGCGAGGTGATGGGCCGCGTGAGCGCGGCGCAGGCATCGGAAGCCGTTGTGGCGACGCCTGCAAGGTTGACGGCAGATTGAACACGGCACCGCGGTTCGCGATCGGCTGCTCTTTGGTTGCGGCGGGCTTGACATCTGCTGCAGCTGCAGCCGCAACATTCTTCTCCGACAATTTGCGTTCGCGCTGCAACATCCGCAGCGTCGTCGGATGATCAGACATGTCAGACACGTCGGACGTCAGCTCTTGCAGGCTGCCGGTGACCGACTGCTGATCCACGCTCTCCAACCGCGAGTAATCGGCCAGACAGCCGCCCGACGGCCGTGCGGCGTCGCGCTGGATCAGCGAGTAGATGTTTGCCGACATCGAGCGAACAGCACGATTCTTTTTGCCCGAAGCATCGGCGGCAGCGGCAGCCGCCTCGTACGATCGCAACGGCGACCGGCTGACGCGCTGCTGTTCGGTCAACGGGCGCTGGACGTCCTTGCGCAGCGCTCGCACGGCCAGATCGTCGGCCACGCGATCCGCTGCCGCACTGGCGGCATTCAGATAGTCGGTGCTCGGCGACGGCGGAATCGGCCCGACCGGAATGCCGAACATCGGCTGCGCCTCAATGGTGCGCGGAATCGATTGGGCGCGTCTCGTGCTCCGGTACACCACATCGTCGCGCACCACATCCGGTTCGACGGCGGCGCCGGCAGCCGGCGAATCCGAGTCGGACAGATCCGACGAGTCGGCGTAGCGAGTAACGGCGGCCGAGGCGTCGAAGGGTCGCGGAGTGCTAGTGTTGTCGCGCTGCTCGGCACGATCGAGTAGCGTCGGGTCGTTGTCGAGGCGCAGCGACTTGTAGATGGCCTCCAGCTCGTTGATGGCGTCCTCGAGGTTGGTGGACTTGCGGGCGGCAGAAGAGACAGCTGCCACCGGTTGCGGTGTTGTGCGTCGCACTGGTGGCGCCGGAGCCGGTGACGACAGTGGAGCAGGCGCATCGGTGATGTGCGCAAACGGTTTGCGCGTGACTAGTTTTGATGTTGGTGCAGCTTTCATCGAGCTGCTGGCCGCCGTCGCCGGCTGAACGCAATTCTTGGCCACATGCTCCTCGTACCGGTTGATCGGCGGTTCCGTTTGCTGCTGCTGGAGTTTCTGCGGGGGCTCGGACAGTTCGAAACGCAGACCGGCCGACGAAGTAGGCTGGAACACGCAGCTGCGTGACGGCTGCAGCACCAGGCTGCCACGCACGACGATGCCGTCGACGGTGTCCACCGCATCGTCGACTTCATTGTCGGCTGGTGGCTGGTGCGCGGCGGCGGCTTGTCGCAATGAGGACGACGATTGCTGGACGCGCGAATGCGATACCGACCGCGGTTTGATGATCAGTTTGCTGTCGGCCGGCGACTGCTGCTGGTCGAGTTTGCGCCAAAAGTCGGCGGCGTTACGTGTGGTCGCCGTGGGCGTAGGCGTCGGAGTTTTCGGTGGCGCTGAACTCACGCCAACAGCCGACGACGGCGGCGTCGGAACGACATGGATGGGTCGACGTGAGCGCGGCGTCGCGTCCGTCACGTATCGATAGGCCGACGCCGGAGCGGCCGCCTGTGGCGGTGTTCGTGCCGCCACCGGCGGAGCTGCGTGATTCTCGGGCGTCGACGACGTCTGACGTGTGATGAATCGACGCGCCGGTGGCGTACTGGTGTCGATTTTCGTGACCGTTTGCGGCTGCGGCTGCGCGAATGTGGTGTAGAATTGGGCGGCAGCCGGCTGCCACAGCCGGTCGTCGCTGACGCAACGCGCGCCAGATGCGGACAGCCGATTGACGGCTGCCGCCACTGAGGGTACAGCGGCGAATTCGTGCCGCATGTGCAGCGGCTGCTGGGGTTTCGGGGGCTGCTGCGGCGGCTGGTGCAGATGCTGATGCGGATGATACTGATGGTGATGGTGCTGATCAAAAGCAAACGAAACGGGACGCGTTGGATAGTGATTATGTTGCTGCTGGTGCATCGCCTGCGTCCCAATGCCAGCGGTCAGCGTTTGTCGGCGTGGCGGCGGCGGCGGTGGCGGAGTGGCCGCGAACGCACTCGGGCCACGATTCAGCTGATGTAGTTGTGCCTCGTAGCTGACACTGCGATTGTCCAGATGCGCACGCGGCGGAAGTGCCGAATGTCCTGGTTCCGGATACCGGGCACGCATAGCCACATGGTTGCCGGTGCCTAGGTTGCCCGCCGCCGGCCACTGAGACTGCTGCGGCACGTGTGACATGCTCGCCGAATTGCGCAGAGCATGGTGCATCGACTGGCGTGGCGCGACTCCGGAAGCGGTGTACCGGATTGTGTTCGGCAGTACGTCGTTCAGCTGCTGCTGCTGTTGCTGCTGATGGCTGTACTGAATCGGTTGCGTTTGCCAGCGGCCACTGCCGCCGCCGGTGCTGCCGCCACCGATGCTCACGTCGTCGCCGTAGCACTTGGACATGCGCTTCATGTAGCGCTCTGTGCGAGCCGATCTCGACCGCCGATGCGACGAGCTGCCCGCTCCGGAGCTGTTGGCCGAATTGGCCAGGCTCTCGTCGCTGCGGAAGCGCGACATCGACGACTGCGACGTGTGCGACAGACCATCGTTGCGAGCCGCTGCATCCTCGTCACTACTTTGCGCTTCGCGCGAGTAGACGCGTGCAGCTCGCAGCCGCTCGCGGCGCTGTTGCCGGTCCAGCGAACCGGCGGACTGCGCGTGCGGATGCGGAACTAACGACGCTGGCGGTTTTGGCGGCGTCTTGCCGGGTGTCTGGACGATGTGATCGAAGGCCTCGCGCAGTTTGTGTCCAGCACGGCGGGCTCGCGACGTTTTCGAAGCGCGACGTTGCGGCGTCGAGTGCAGTGTCTGGGGCGGTTGTTTCGCAAAGCCTGCGCGGCGCGCGTCGTCGCTACTCGTGTCGCTGGCGTCGCCGGGCGATTTCTTCTTATTGCTGCGCCGGAACAGGCTGCCGAGTGACCATTTGTTGCGCGACGTCGCGTTCGCGTCCGATGGAGTGGTCGGTTCGTTGGCGCTCTGCTGTTCCATGCTGAAATCGTCCAATGGTTGAGTCGTCGCAGCGGTGTCCGGTGTTGGTGGAGCGGTGCTAATGTCCTGTGAGGGCTGGCACTCTTTGGGCAGCGGCAACTGCGGGCGCCACGATGTTTGGACGGTCTGTAATGACATGGGTGCGAACACGCACAATGTATGGTTAGTATGGTGATGGTGGTTGATTGGTAAGACCTGTTGATTCGGTTTTATGTCAGGTATGTCATCTACGGAGAATTGGTCTCGACCTGTTTGTCTAGTTTTTTGGCGGTCGACGACCAAAGACGCACCACGAGCACACGGTTTGAATTAATGTTTACACATTGCGTGTTGTGCTCCTGAAATAGATCGCGCGCGCTATTTGAACCGGCAAGATCGTGCCGCCACCGCCACATGTGTGTGTGCGTGTGAATTAACTAGGTAATTGTAGAAAATGCGCAGATTCGGCAGCGTGAGTGTGCGAGTGAGGCCATCGCTAGACAAGACACTCTCATACATACATAACCAGCCGTGCATATTCAAACTATTTATAAATTGTATGTATTGCCGTTCGCTGCACGAGCGGAAGAGCGGTTCGGCCAGCCGAGCTCACCGCCAATGTCAATGTCTTGATGGCGCAGTGCATCGGCAGGGAAACAAAGTTTTCAGAATTTGTTTCATCTCAACGAACCGATAAATATATTATTGGCGGAAAAATAACCTGACGATCGTGTTGAGTTATTGTTTTCGTTTCCAGTTATTATAAGCTGTATTTTCCTGCAAAACGACTTGTGTGTGACGCTGATTGTCGGTCACGTTTCCAAACGGGCACGACGTGCATAAATGAGTGTGTTCCGCGCGGAGCGCGACGACAAACGAACGCGAGACTAGCCAAGGTCAATTTTGGAACGCCGATTGATGAATGTGAGCAAACTATGAAATGGTTTGCATATTGCACCTACACAACCGAGAGTGTGTGTGTATGTGTGTGAGCATGTGTGTGCTATTGCGACTGCACTTCGCGACACAGCGCAAGGGTAACTGCAATCGTTATTAGCATCCACTCAAGCACTAGGTAATACGAAGTTGGTCGACCTGTGCGATTAAATCAACTATCGTCACTTCATTGATACGCACCTTAACGCTCTACGTTGCTTGTGAGCAGAAACCAGAAAACATGTAAACTATTAAATCATTACACGTTGTGTTACACACACGCACACGAACACGCGACAATTGGTGGCGAAAAAAACACGTTCGAGGCGACGTTAGCGATGTGGACTTCACAGGCGAACCGGCGCAAACGACTCTCACTTGTGAACTGAACAGTCAACAGTGGACGCGACGTCGATCCGATGTGTGAGTCGCGAGTTGTGAGTTGCGGCCGACCAGATCAGCGGAGATCGTCGTACGAGCGCACGAGGCGGCTGACCATGTGTCTGTGTGTGTGTGTGTGTGTACATGTGTGCGCTGTAGTCGTCGTTGTCGCCGTCGTCATAATCGTCACTAGACACATGTGTCCACGTCTACATGTGTGTGAAAGGCCTTTGACAATCTAGTGCCAAGCGCTAATTCAGAGCGAGTTCGGACACTATTTGTTCATCTCATGTGCGAGAGTGTGAATCAGATTGTTTATGTCGTATGAAATGCGCATGCGAGGCATACCGCATGAACATATCGCAATAATAATAGTACAGTATTGCGCGTATGTAATGCTTTCAACACGCAAGAATCACGCCTTATTAATCGGTATGCGATCAACAATCACTTCAGCGACAGTCGCGTCGTCGTCAACGGTTTGAACGGCATGCAAGCCACTCGAAAATCACATTGTGCGCGCTTGTCTTGACGACGTCGAAGACAACAATGTGTGTGCATAATTGCGCAATTGCGCGATCTTGTGCGCATATGTGTGCGTGTGCGAGAGTGTGTATACATGCATGTGTGAGTGTGTTTGTATTCGTGAGTGTACGAACGATCGCGCGCGCCTACATAATTCGTATGCTGTCGTGTAGACGTTTATGTACGCCGTAAAGGCGCGGCAAATCTCACAGATCGTACAAATGTGCACACTGTTTGTGCGCGAGGCGCGAGTATGTGATGTATGGTGACGACGGAAGAAAGTTCGTAAACATATAATATGTTGTGAAAATTCGTGCTATACTCGAATGTCGGACACTGTTGTCGAAGAAATCTTGATTGCATCAGGCTGAAGGAAAAGCGTTTATTTGCCAACAATTATGTCGATACTGTAAAAAGCTTCGTATTTCAAATACAGCCGCCCAACACCTCTTAATCGGGTAAATGGATGTAGATGATGATGTCGATACTCATCTGGTTGTGGCACTTGCAGTAAAACGTATTGGTCTCGCATAAAAAACGTATGTTCACGACGTCATTTGTTCAATGCACCAAATTTTCGTCTGCTTTCGACGGAGTTGAGTTCATCAAATACGCTGTTCCACGTCAAGTCCATTAGCATGTTGTAAAACGATACGGTGATGATTCTGTGACGCCGATCTGTATTGTGTGTCGTCGGTCGACGGCACTCAAACGTGTAAGCATGTCAAAGGATTAGGCATGGAAGGCTGCGCACTTAATAATGTCGATCGTATGTCGCCGACATTATAGAATGCCTATAAAAATACAAAGATTATTATCAGTAGGTATAGCAAGCAAGAATTTGGGCTTTCGACATGGTGCTGACAGCCGAGTTCATTGCCACTTAAAGCCAATCATGCGTATATGCAACGTCAACATCACATACAAATCATATTGGAATTCAAATCTATATAAACTTTATGTTTATGCTACATATAAACACAAAAACCAGAGAGTATGCTGCACAATCTGTGTATGGTAATTCTGTGCGGCGCATTTCCTCAGCGTTGTGTACAGAACGTATACGCCTCCAAAAGCCTTATCGCGCTAGTGTGAATAAAGTGCATAAGCATGTCACCGCATTTAGGGTGTGTTGTTTCGAACAAACACAGCACACCTTATTATGCTGTTATAGTAATCAGCAGAGTTCAGTGAATACATTAATTTCAATAACGGTATTTAAACTTCAAGGTGTCAACTCATAACAAAATAAAATGAAACATTTAAACTTTTAGTACGATATATTTTTACATTCTTTCTCCGTAACGTGTCTTCGAATGAACTTTACACGAAGAGATGGTCGGAAAAAATGTCCATAATTAATAACATCCAGTGCATTCACATTCAACACCGTGACAAATCGGTCGGCTCGTGCAGAGAGATCGGTTCATCACGGACTCTCCGCCTTCGGACGGACCCACCCAAAGGCGAACACACGTGCGCGGTGCGCGTGCGTGCGATCATTCGAGCGTATCCCAGTGATTAATGGCATATACACACACACTCAAACACACGGCAAGAAGAACTCCAAACTACGTCACTCCTCGACAATTAGCCGGGCTACTTGGTTTTTTCACATGTCTGTGTGTTATTTTGACTCGACAATCCGCACAGGTAAATAACAAACAAAAACAACCAGAAAAAAGGAGATCACAGAGTATCGGACAACATGGACAAGATAAAATTAAGTGGGCGTATGAGTATGTCTGGATTGTATCAAAAACACAATACTCTTGATTAGGAAGATCATCCTTTTTGCAGTTGGGATAAATTGTTTGGAATTAAAACCAAATCAACAATGTCTTGTACAGGAGTACATGCCATTGTCAAGAATGATGTAACACGCGAGATGGAAACGACACATGAACATTCACGCAATCAAATCCCAAGTCCTGTACGAAACCACCAAATCGTGTTCTTACGGTTGCACCTCGCTTATACCCGAACAATAATAACACGCTGCGAGATATTTATCAATAGCAGTCATTTCTGAATGTTGAAAAAGGTCGGATTCACCCGAGACCCACATCACACATACGAACATGCATGCGCACGAAACCGTGTTCTTCGATCGCAAGGTTTTGAATGATACAAACCACAAAAAACAACATCATGCTGTAGCTGTAGCTGTTGGCGTTAAAAAATAATACCACATTAAATAACCTTTACAATGTGTATGCGTGCTTGCCAAGAACACGGCGAGCAGGGTGCGTGTTTGTGCGAACGAGGTGTTTCGAATGGGTCTCATTTTGCCAATAAAATACGCCGAGCATATGCGAGGAAAGTGATTCCAGCTACTACAGACTTTGCATTTTTATAACTATCGAACGCATTATGAATAAATCATATGTTTGGTCAAATTTACGTGTAATAAATCATTATTACTCAGCGAACCGCGAAACGGACAGGTGAATAAACACTCTGTGGAACCGTGCTAAACATGACTGATTATTCGATTTCAAAATGTCAAACTGCTGCCGTTGCTCGCGAGCGATGCTCACGCATTGATCAGCATCGAGCACAGCCGGCAGCAGTATCGGCTAGTAATTATTACCACATACAACATATTGTGGTCCATTCACTTTACACATGCGCACAGACGCACAGACACATACTCGCGGGCACACACGCTCAGCATGCAGAAAGAATTTACGATTTCCGTTTTAGCAAACTCCAATCACCAGACTAGGTTTGCTGCATACATGCCTGAGCTCTGCAGAAATATACATGCACATACACATACACTAACGAGCGTTGTCCTTGAGACTTGCGTGGCCACCGATACATGCTTATTAACACACTTGCACACCAGACCGGTGATCGTGTCTCTCCTTTCATTAGGTGAGCAGCCGGCGGGTACATGGACAAACAGCGACAAGCATCAATCACGTATAGAATGCCTAGACACGCACACTTTTATGCTGGTCTCAATTTTAACGAAACAAACAAACATCGATCGCGGCTGAAACAACTTTGCGTCTCAGGAACGTTTCAATGGTACAGAAATCTAATAATACTGTCACTGTTTAGAAAGCTCAGCAGTATTACACGCTGCACTTCTCGGCTGTTTGTTCGGACAAATATCAATAATACCGTACAACTGTTAAAACGTTTAACCTGCGGTCTTGTTATTTATGTATTTGTCTCGTATTCAAAGGAACTGTCGTCGTGCGTGCGATACGCGGTTTCTATGAATACACACGACCCAGCGCGCAGCTTATGTTGAAATTATAATAATGATGGTACGTTCTAACTGGTTGTCGCACGCAATCCGTCACTTCAGCATATGAACAATCACAGACACACACGCACGCGAAACATAATACACGAACACGAACGATGATCATCGTAGACAGAGCGGAGTGTGTGGCGTTTGTGCGGTGATTGTGTGCGCTTGTTTGTTGGTTCGCCGTCGCACTAGTTGTCGTCGTCGACGGCGACGACTTATCTAGAGCATAAATCGCGTTTCAACACTAGACGAAACTCTGCTCGCTTATGTCTGTATGTGTGCGCGTGTTGTTCAAATGCCATACAAGCATATTTGTTCACCATGCGAAAAAACGACCACTGTGACAGTGTTTTTTGTGTGCCTGTGTGTATTATATGTGTACGAGCATGCGTTGTGTACACACACACATAGCGCAACATATCACAAAACTGGAATTATTTGTGGAATTCTGAACACATGTAGGTACACATAGAGACTAGAGATCCGACGACAACGAATGTATTTGCCAAACGTGAACCTGTCATTTATCAAACGATGTTTGTATAGTTCAAATCTCTAACGTCAATTAGTCGTAGCTCCGAGCTAAACGGGCAATTTATTAGGTAAATTATGTACATAAGCACATAGGTGCATTGGAGCAGTTGCGACTTTTGGCCGATTGCAATACAAGGTTGAAAATCAGCAGGTGTTTTTTGCGAAAATGTCCCAAGCTATATCGTTCGCTACGGTTTCGCAACGAACAGACTAGGCCAATGATGTTTTGAAGAAATACTACAACATTCACAATTCCAACATCAACCTGCGAACCCGCATCAAGGTTACCTTCAAGTATCCGCGCACGGCAGACACTTGATTGATCACACGTAAACAAATACTCCTCGTAAATCGATACTATAGTTTGATATCGGATATGCCAACACCGTTGAATGCATAATTATTCTCATCCAAATCAGAGTCAACACAGCGGTGAATAAATAAATACATATTGACACACACTCACCTGTACTAAATACATGTTGCGTGTTATTCTTCACAAGATTCAATCCTCTGCGATATAATGATCCGTTGTCAGGTGCGAAACATGCGCGATTTCGTTGGGTGTGCGAGTTTGTGGAATTTACAGAACGATAAACATCGCCAGCAGCATGGGAGCTCGTGCGTTGAGTTTACTGCGACACGTTGGTGCTCACATCGACATAAAAAATCAAAATCGAATCTTACGAGTTTGATTGAAATGCACACTTGCATGCACACATTATGCAAATTGATGCAGGCGAGGCGGTCGCGCGTAGCCAACGCCCGTTGGCATGGGCTTGGGCCGTGCGTGGACGGTATTTTTTATGATGTTGTGGTCGCCGATGTGGTGGAATTTCGACGACGACAACGATGGCGGCGAGCGCGACGACGACGGTGAACTATGCTGATGAATTCGCGGCACGTCGCTGCTGCGCGGCGGCTGTCAACCGTGCTGCTGCCGTATGTGAGAGTGTATGCACGCGCGCCAGCGCTCCGTGACTCGGCGCGTGTGATTCGACGAACAGGTGAAAGTAATAAAGACTTTTCGTACGGTTGCCCTGGCGATGGTTGACGTCGTCGTTTGGTTGGTTTGCCTGTTACGTCGTAGTCGTCGTCGAGTTCACATGGAAATCGCCACACACAAATCGATGAAATTCCACACGACTAGACTGCACCAATGCGAAGCGATGTCTGTGCGTGACTGCGCCACCACGACGAAACGGACACAGATTCGAAATTATAATAATTCGCTTATAATTGAACGTGTCCGCGGTCACTTTTCCGGTCGCCGGACCGTGACAAGTGGTGATGTTGCGCACAGTAGCTGGGAAATTTGTCCACGCTCTAAGCTGATGCGATTTTGAGCTCGATCGCTCGGCTCGGGTGTTCTGTGCGATTCGGATTCCAAATCTGCGTAGCGACGACTTGCGACGACGGTAAGACGGGTCGAACGACAGAGGAATTGCACGCGGACCAAGTCAGGTGTGTGGTGTGTGCGCACGGCTCGGTACCTGAGCAACGACTGAGCGAACCGAACGCGCCAGCGAACGCAGGCGCACTCCGTCTCGATGGCGTTACGCTAAGTGCCGACAGTCGGCACGACGTCGACGGTCGACGTAGTCTTCGGCTCCAGACAACGTATAGGTGATTGCGCAGCATGAGCTTCGAGTGGGTCAACATAGTCACACACACACACAACACACTGCACACTGCGCACAGTACCGATCATTTTACTTTCATTCAATTCAATTCATGTGCAATTGAATGCGCATGCGCACGATCCGGCCATATCTCGAGTGTGTGCATGCCGTACACCTGACCATCTTGCCTTAGCGTAGGTCTGGCATTCAGTCTTCGGAATTAGGCTTATCGCATTTAAAACATAATTGTATGTTGAAGCGTTGGTTTGAGGCTCAGTTTATGATTTCAACGAATGAAGCTGGGCAATTGAACTTAATAAATATGGCTTTATCCAACAAAATGCTCCGATACTTTATCATCGCATAAAATGGGAAAAATGTGCCACGGGCAGTGAGCAGTGAGCCAGTGTGAATGTTTAAGCGCACATTTGCCTCTTAAACTGAGTAACTGCGTGCACGCGAGCACATGTGAATGCACTTCTGATGAGAAATTCAGTCGTTCGGAACCAGCGAATGGTCGCAAGCGTTTAGCCAGCAGCAAACTAACACAAACACATTTACGGCGAGTGCAAAACGGTCCTGCAATAATATTAAATCGAAATCGGTGCAGCTATTTGTATGCTCGGCCCGCATAGTTTTGCGCTGCACGTGTGCAACAAACATGGACATGCGATGTTTTATTACACACACAGCAAAACAGGTTCCAGTTGCTTGGTTTTTTTTCGCACAATGCAATGAACCTATAGTATTTGTCAACTAAAAAAATATGTTTCAACTGAAACGAGACGATAATATTGATCTATCGATCCGGAATAACAAGAGGGCTGCGAACTGCGCACGCACATACATACGTATGTATGTTACAGTAGTGCGAATTCCAATGCAATGCATACGCGTACGAATAATACTTTCTCCATCCATTACACACTCGCTCAACAGCAGTCGTTGTCGTCGCCGCCGTGCCGTGCCGAATCCAATTACACATTGGCCATTAGGCCTATTATAATTTTATTGCAGACAATTGACATGGCGTGCACGGACACGGAACACACCACACACGTAATGTGTCTGCGTGCCGCGATCGTTCGATCGCTCGACAGACCAATAGAAAACTGTCGTCGTAGTGTGGTTTAGAAATTGCCAATTGTCAATCGCACATACTACAGCTGGGAAGGAATTGCCAAGATATTAACGACGACAAATCGCTCCCCCAACACACCTACATTGCATGTCTAGGTGTGCTCTTCATCAGTATGGTAAAATATGTGGGTTACGAGTTCATCGCACCACAACTCGGCGTCGCCGTTGACGATGTTACGTGTTGTGGCGGCGTACGTGCTGTGCGCATTGTGCACGACAAGCGCGAAATGTGTGGCGTTGTGTGTTTACTATGAACAACCAACACACTAACAAGTCACTAACTTCCTGGTACATGAAAATGCACTGAGCCTCATCGCAATCGGTATTAAATTACGTACAAGCCCTCCGCGGGCTTCTGTCTGCTTAAGTCAGAGAAGCTGTTTAACTCATCGCCTGCAAATGAAATGCAAACAAACAAACATATAGCCAAGTGTATCAAGGCTCGCCGAACGCGATTCAATAACGCACCACAATTTCCACTGACAAAGTGTGTTGCAATTGTGCATGACCAAAAAACGAAATTTACCATTTCTGAAAATCATTGCATCTCAACTGTCGAAACTCATTCAGGCAAAGACACAAACACGTCAATCCAAGTACAACTGCCTGTGCTATTGCAGGCAGGCCACAACCTCCTTGCGCGTATGCGTGTTGAATGTTTGAGTGTCGAGTACAAATTAAGTGCCTTGCCGGTGCGGTGTCATGCAACCACAGCGGAGCGTGTGCCTAGAGCAATAGACTATTATTGCACTGCGCGCGACACATACGCGCTCGCACTAACACACTGGCGCATAAACCAACACAGAACATAAGAGAAACGGCCGCGATGCAATGGCGCATTAACTTCTTGCATATGCGAAGCAGCGACGAGTGCGGGTAGCCGTTAGGATTTATATTCGTCAGTCAATCCGACGATCTGGCGTACGTGAGCCGTCGCAGCCAATGCGTGTACAAGTGCAATGGAGGCCTCGATGTGCATGGCCCGATGACAACAGGCGTCAAGACACATACACAGACAGTGCAAGAAACCGACACTGTGGCCGCGCACACCGAACGGTAATTGAGATATATAGACGAAGACATTCGCCGCTTGATGGCGACGCATAAAATGTCGCCATCGATTAGACGAATGTGTGCGCGTGCATGAACGCACAGTGAGCGGATTCGAATACAATGCTCCGAACGGCATTTCGTAGTAGTCGGCAGCAAAACGACGCACATTTGCACAGTTGCATTCGTGCGAAGTGATGTAAAGTGTGCGAGAGTGCACACAATTAACGTACGCGAAAGAAACCTGCAAGAAATGTGATGTTTTTCCAACACGGTCAGCGGTGGCTTTTCGCTTGAATAGAGACAGAAGCACAGAAAAACCGACACCGTCGTCACACTGAATAATCACAAATGCATACCACAACAATATGATCGTGTTCGGTAGGACGGCGTTTCGCATACAAATTAGTAGTTGTAACTTACTATGATGCCTAGCATGAATGTTATAAATCAATAGTAGTAAGTAGTAATAAATCAAAATCACTGTTTTATTTACTACTTTAATCACGTATCTGATGGGACGTGTGCATTTTGAACGGTAGGCATAGGCTTTGTCACATTCTTGCACACAATTTCTATGAAAGATGAAAATGACTACATTAAGTAGGCATACGCATCGCATAATTATTAATAAGCCAATTGAACCAACTGTAAATTACCATTACTGGAGACAACAAAAGAAATAATACCGAATGAACAGCTTTTTATGGCTAACCTATTTGAATTATGTGGGTGTTATGGCGATCATTTTTAGTCATAAGAACCGTTCAGGTGATAATTTCTAACTCCCAATTTTGGTTTGTCTCTAATCTTAAACTCATCATACGAAATCATTGGAAAAGAACCGCGCTTACGCATTAATGCGTATGCGTCGGGGTATAAATTCGGGTATTACGAATAGATGTTGACACATTATTGAAGTCATATTGAGTCGTATTGAATTTCGATACTCAGCCCACCGAACACAATTCTTTGATTTCATATACATGTGTCTGCAGAGGAACACAATACTATATTCTCTGAGCGCTAAGAACGAAACAGGTTTCAGGTTGGGTTGGCAGTAAACATCTTATGATTTATAGTCTAGACGATTACCGAATTTGGGTGTTACAACCAGCAAGTATTGAGGTTTTCGTATTATTCGAATGTTAAATCCGAATATATAACCATCGACATCAGACCTTACGACTTACGACGTAAGCATGAAGGCTCGCACGAGCGCACGCACGCGCGCAGCGCATAATTTTTGCGATGCGCAGCACGTAAGGAAAGTGTGTGTTAGTGTGTGTGTTTGTGTGTGTGCACGCGAATCGTTATCATCGCCGCGGATCGGCCATGCATGCGCAGCGCATTTGCTCGCACGTTAACCCAAACACAGAAAACGTGCCGTGTCGAGAATCTGTCCGCGTGTGCGTTGTTGTGTGTGTGTTGATTTCGGTGTATTTCATAAAGACTCCCGAAGCGTATTGGATCGATCTGCTGCGCGTGTGTATGCTGGGTATATCGTTGGTTGGATCGTAGTGCGTGTGTGTGTGTGTGTGTGTGTGTGTGTGAGTGTGTGTGTGTGCTGGTGCTGTGCGCGAGCATGAGCATACGCGCATCGCGCACGCTCGGCTGTGCACACGCCTGTGTCGGGCACGCAAAGGCATCGCCGATATGCTTGTGTGCGATATAAATCGTATGTGAGTGTAAGTTAGCAAGCACGTGGACTTTCACTTAATGTTAGCGACGGCAACGGCATCGGCTATGTGCACTTTATGGTCTTTTATACACTGGCCGCGCGTGTGGTATTGGTGCATGCCATGCATACACACACACTCACTCACCCAGGCACTCACACACACACACACAAACACACACAAACACACAATATTGCATACTTCGATCCCTTTATGGATGTGCGGGCCGTAAAGCATCGCAGGTGCAATTAAATGGCACATAAATCAGGTGAATAGTAGTTTCACTGCTAGCGCTGCGTTCCGCGGCGGCTGCCGAAACAACCCCATCGCGTTTGTTGCGCGAAAGATGATTAGGAGATACGTTTTCGAGTAATGAATGTGCAGACAAATGTTTTGTCGAAAATCAGTTGTTTTCGGCGAGCTTGAGCGCGCTGTGTGCTGCGCGCGAAGTATTCGCGCAATGGTCGAGACGCACGTCAGGTTAATGAGGATTTGTGGCCACGTCGAATAAGTCGATTTTGAGGCATTAGCCACACACACGCAAGCGTGGATACAGTTAGAAATATGTAATATACCCGCACATCAGTGAAGGGTCGTCACTGTGCACATTAACCAACTAAATTGTAATTACTATCATGATCATGCGCATGTTCGCCAAATCGCCGCCACCAGCTCGGCGGCAGCAGCGGCGACGCGCCATCGAAATGCCAGCAGACGACGACGACGCAGCAAGGCCAATCGTCAGAGATCAGAGGTCGAAACGCACGCCGCTGCCGACATTTATGACAGCGGAATACCAATCGCTACCGCCCATTTATACAGCGGTCACAAACACACGCAATTTACGAACGATATCGCGCGCGTCGCGACACCAACATACAGGGCCGCTGCTGTGTGTATTTAGTAATATTACAAAACGCATGCGTGTCTATACAACTACTATACGTCTCGACAAGTGCGCGCGTCTGCATGGTTAATCTGTGCGCGCTTTCGGTCTCGCGTGTAAGGTGTGCGTGTGTGTATGTGTGTGAGTACGCTGCCAAGGACTCGGTACTCGCAATATACACGTATGCCGGACTGTCGAGTTGTGTATCGCACACTTACACCACACACTTGTGCTCAATGCACTCGTCGACGCGATATTGCCGCATACATAACTTGTCGCGACGGTGCAATCGGCGTCTGCGGCTGCTGCGCCTAGTGCAGAGTGCAGCTATTGAACACGAACAACAAAAAATGCGCCTGGCACCTCGCCACAACGCCACGTTAATGACGATCACTATACTATGAGCATGAATATATGAGCATACTACATGGATCATTAAGTCCCGGGAAAATCGGTGTTCTGGTGCAAACACTCTCAAATTGATAACATTTTTCGGAAGTGCCAACATTTAAATGAGCAATTCAAAATGTTCATGATATTTCATAAAGTAGTATTTCGTTCATTGTAAGGTTCATCATATACGAGCTAATGGAGAGGAGAGTATTTCGTTTCTTGATGTAGCACTGTTTTCTGATGGGCAAAGTGCGGCTGGAACCAAAACATGTTATATTACGTGTGGTCCAGGTTCTTCCCTAGCCGAAAACCAAAATCACAATTGTTTTCCAAAACTTCGTACCCGCCATTTAGGCACCGAAGACGATGCGCGCAGTCGACCCCTATATGTGTCAGTTACTGACGAAAACATCAATAATAGGTCTACCAAATAAAAATAAAGTTATATAAAAGTTTGGAAGCTAATAATTCCTGATTCCCTAAAGATATGAAAACAATGTTTGGACATATCGTGCATATGATTTTGGAAAAGCGAGAGTATTTTGCATAGAGGGTGCCGCAAAATCGACAAACTGTTCATAATTTATTAATTGACCTGTGTATGAATTGTAGTCCCATCTACGTTTCTATCCGTATTTGGCCCGCAGTGACTATTATTTATCCAAATTCAAAATGTTGTCTCCAGGAAAAAATGAGGCAGTATAAATCGGGCAAAGAGCAAGGTTATCGTAATATTTCAGGACCGCTTGATTTAGGCTATGTGCCTTGAAGGAGACTTGGTCGAGAATGAAAAAGTCTTCAACAAAAAGATGGTGTTTTCATAATTTTCTCGGGACCTAATGAACCATGTAGTATACCGAACGAGGCGCATTTAGACATTCGGTCGTTGTCGCGGCGTAGATGGCTTTGGCGTGCAGATGGTTTAGATTGTCGTCGGCCGGTTCGACGGTTTCGGTTCGCTCGCTGCTGCCGCTGCTGCTGCTGCGGATAGTGTCTGGGGGTACGACACGACGGAATATGCAATGGGACGAGCCCGATCGGCGGCGACAAGGCAACCGACGTCGTCGTCGGGGTCGAACAGCATTCTTTCCATTCGGAACACTGAACCGATGCGATGCGATGATCGAAAAAATTAATACCACTTGCATAAATGTCAAGCGTGGACGAAAAAGTGAATTATTTTTCATTTCGAACATGTTTTGCTTACATCAAGTTTCGAGTGGTAATAGTGGTTGTTGTTTTGATATCGCCTCCCTGGGGCCAATCGATTAATTATCATCGAATTTAACGTGTCTTGTATTATTGCGTTTATTATGAAGCGATGCGCGATACTCCGCACTTTGCTGTCGCGTATGTGTGTATAATGGGTGACTTTATGGGAAATATCGCGCGCGCGCGAGCGTACTCAGGTAACAGACATACTGCAGAAACAAACTGCATACACGAGCACACACAGCCGAGACCCGAGACATTCGAAGAGACTTTATGGCGCGACTGGCTTGTGCAACAAAACTTGTCTGGCGCAGCATATTGTGCGTATGTTGGCGCGCGCGTTACGACTAAGAGCTGCTGCGCCCGCAGGCGCGCACACACACACACTCATTTCGCAAAAAACGCGCCACACACTGGCGCGCTGCACTGCTACGAACCGCACATGCACACACACCACCGCTGCTGGCATGCGATTACCCAAGAGTTGCGCACGACGACGCCGAGCGTATCGAACGAGAGGGGCTGGCAAACGCATTCATCTCCCGCTCGAGTGTGTGTGCTAGTGTGAGCGTGCGCATGTGTGTGTGTGCGATTGCAGCGTGCCAATTCAGGCGGCTGCTGCCGCTGCTGCTGCTGCCCGCCGTCGACAGGTTGATTCGATGTTTGCGGCGGCGGCGGAGCAGAATGGGCTGGAACTTGCTCTGACGGCCGATGCCTTTACATGCCGCGTGCGACGAGCGAGTGCATGCGTGCATGCGTACGTGCACATATTCTGCAGGCATTTTAATTATCTGTTGAATTATGCGTTCACAATTACGTGTGCGTCGCCGTTTCGATCGGCGCGGGGAATAAGTCAAGCGAAAGTGTTTTGCCGCGCACGCGCTCGTGCAAATCCAAGGAGTCGCACGCAGCGCACGCACACACGGACATGCTGAGCGGCAGACTGACACGGACCACTACCATTACTACTACTGCCGCGGCTGGCGACCGGCTCCGTCGCAATGGGCGCGATGCCGCATAACATCGACGCGAGTAACGACGATTGATTGATTTTATAAAGAGTTCACACATCAGCTAGCGATGCGTCAACTGCGTGTGCGTGTTGCACTGCGGAAGTGCAATGCGCTCGCGCATGCGATACAGAGACAAATTTATGTTGATACATACACGACGCTTTCCCCAAAGTATGAGAGACGCTGAATTTAGTAACTTTGTGTACTTTGTGTGCTTCGACTTTGGCAGAGAGTTTCCTTGTGAGATCATAAAACATGAATATGTAATGTGCACCGCGTAATGTCTAAGCGCGTGTTTGTGTGCGCGAAATTCGCTGGCTGAATAATGCCCGAGGCGGTGAAATGTCTCCTCGTAAGCAACATATCGAGAAGAAAAAAAAACGGAAAACTGTGAAGATAGTTCAAGTTATGGCTACATACATGTTTGTGTATAATATTTATGAGCATTACCGCGAGCTGTCGTTGCGCAGGAAAATAATGACACAATTTGCGATAATTGTATTTTCCACGAGGCTAGCGCTCGCTAGCAACGGAGTAGATATTATTTGAACAATTTCAATAATTTGACAGCAAAGCACCTCGGCACCTCGTGCTCTCGCAAACATACACACATATTAGAAGCAAGCCGATGATGTCTACATGTCGTTTTTTGCAGTGCATAATGTTCGTACGACTTTCAATAAATTATGTCCGTGATTACCACCGCCACCACCACCTAGATATGCGCACATTTACGCTTGTACATACACACACACACACATTCATACTCTCCGACACATGTGATGATCGCACAGCCTCGCCGCGAAACGTGCGCTGTTACTTTTCATCTTTCACGTACGTTCCGCATAACGTGAACACACGGTGAACACACGGGCACTTTTACTTTTATCTTGATGTCATTACAAGTCAAAGTGCACGTTTTTGTTTGGGCTCGCGTGTTCATGGGTGTGTGTGTTTGTGTGTGTGTGTGTGTGTAGATCTCAATGTGCGCGTAGGAGCTCTGTACAAAACGCCGCACGATCACACACATGGTAAGCATAATATACACACGTACATGCCGATCACGGCGATTTAAACGCGCGCACGCGCACATACAGACACACACACGAGCAGCAAGTAATTGTGGGCGTCCATCTGGACGAAAGTAGATTGAGTGAGTATGTGTGTACAATGTGAATATTGTGCACATGTGCATGGTATTCATTATGTTTGTGTGTAGCGCTTTTGTATTATGATAAAAATACACACACACGAATTACTTGTATGTATGCAGTATGCAATACACATACAAATTGTCTACAACGTATAGCAATGTTGTGACGACACCCTGTACGATGAAACACAAAGGCTTTGATTTCGGATTCGAAATAATAAACCTTTTCTGGTTCGGGCAGGTAATAATGACGTATGTCGCTGGTCGAATGTCGACATTTGATGGCTGCGCGAACAGTTGAGATTACATCCACTTAGACATCACCAGAACATCGTTAAACCATTTTGTCAATGAGTAGCTCAATTGGAATGTCTGGTGTGTGGCGTGTGTGTGTGTGTGTGTGTGTGTGTGTGTGTGTGTGTGTGTGTGTGTGTGTCTTTGGCAACAGTCACAGGAAACTGTGTTACACACGTTTTATGACAATCGGATGTGCTCTGTGATTAGCTATCGCTTAAAAGCTTTTGCAAGTCAATTGCTCAGACATAGACTCGATAATGTAGTACATTAATTGCTTTCAAAGAAAATACTCACGATTTGTATGATCCGCCCAATTCCGCCGAGCGCTGCTCAAATTCAAATGCACCCAATTAAATTAGCACCACAAAACCAGCAGCACTACACCGCACAACTCACACACACACACGACTTAAACGCGATTTAGAAGACTATCAACTGCATGCGATTGGTCAAAACGTTCCGCCGCTCGATTATGCGCGAACGAAAATCGTCGTCAAGACTCGTGCGAAAAATGACGCACACACGTAAAAATGTTCCAACTTCCAACCACAACCGACCCGAAGATACGGAGAGAATTTTCCGACAACGCGACGCGCGCGAGACCCGACAATGTTTTCGATTTCAAGTATTTTCACGACTGACGAGTGAAATGGGACCGTCGCTTCGTACGAGCGTCGCGACGTCGATCGCTTGCGCACGCACACAGACACAAATTCTGGCACATAAGCACAAACACACATTGCCCACACACGGACGCCGACGCCAGCATTTCTCGCTCATTCGTGTGCTGTATGCGAGTGTGTGTGTGTGTTGTTCGTTGCTTTGCCAGGCAACGCTGACGCTGTTTGCGTGGCTCTGCGACGCGGATAAGCGTTTAAATTCGACTCGAAGCGCGCGAGTGCCGAGCAAAATACAGCCTGGCTGTGCCTGTGTGTGCGAGGCTGCCACTCTATGTGCTGCATTCGTACTTGTGTGTGTTTGTGTGTTTGTGTGCGTGTGTGCGTGCGCATGCTTGGCAAGCAGTTTTATTTATAAATCGGCCAAAGTCGTCGTCGTGTAAGCGCGTCGCCGTCGTCACGCTCAAAACCAGATAGGCGCAAAGCGTGCGTTCAGCGTGCGTCCAACTCTTTGGGGGCCGCCGCCGCCGGCGCCGCCGCCGACTCGTGCCCGCACGCTGACGTTTATTTATACGAATATACATTTACATTTATTATGTTTTGATAATATAGCACGACGCCGCGTGCGTGTGCAAGTGCACTGTTTTACTGGAAAACGTGCGGCGGAATGCGACTACGGCAGTAAATGAGCGTGCGTGTATGCGTGTGTGTGCCGTCGTCAGAAGTGTGTTGAACTCGGCGTTGGGTTGGAGTAGGTAGTGCTTATTCAATTGGATATTATCGGATTGTTGAACGTGAGCTTGCGGGAGTTTCAGATGTAATACTAACCGACTATTCGAATGTGTTGAACGCCAATTAGCATAAGTGCACATTCCAAAATGAATTATCGAATTCCAATTCGTGAATATACTAACATGAAATATTCCTTAACATGTTTTTTATTTGACGTTTTGTGAATCTTGTGAATTACTGTACTCTGAAATGTTGTATTTTTTCAGGAAACTAGAACGTTATCAAGACGACAATAAAAGTGTATCAGTCATCATATGAACTCTCGTTTCCAATTGTTTGCGTTGTCAACACTCATTATTATTTTTCAAAAACCGTCCGAGTGTGTTACTATCATTTTTATATCCAGTATTCAAATGTGTATCTCGATAATTTTAACTGGAAGTTGTTGAATGTAACTTATCATTTACGGTAGCACGTTTAAACTCAGGCATTCTAGAAATACGGTCGCCCAACCGATATTTCATAAATGTAATGCATAATTGGTATTATATTAAGTGACCAACCAGTGATCAACCCAAGTCCTACCAAACAATTAGTTGAAAACTAGGGAAACATTTATATTTAAATTCCTAACGATGTACAATTGATTTAACAGAGAACTTTCGTCAAATCATCATCAACATTCATCCTCTTAATATATCGTTCTTAGCAAGAAGTCTCTTTCTCGTACAACACATTACATTATAGTATATCGACCAAACAATCGCACATTGATTGTATGGCGAAATGCGTTGAATGCCATTCAGGCCCGTAGCTCCCTAGTGGGCAAAGTGGGCTTTGCCCCCCCAAGCCTGATTGCCCCTAGGGGCAATGCCCTCTATTTGTGGGCAATATGCGTGTGAGCAGGGCACACAAAATGAAAGCACAGTTAATTCGTCACTTGAATTGGGCTTTTTAGGGGTTTCGCGGAGGACGCGTCGGACGACACAGCAGAATCGAATAAATTTCAGTATGATAAACCTAGAAAAAAAATCACGCAGTCCAATTTTTCTGATACCATCTAGTTTTGTGTGTGGCCCCTTCAACTGGTTGAGTTATATCATTCCGCATGTCTGTAATAACAGTATCATTTTATTGGTATTCGTAAAACCGTTTTGAAAAATTAGTCTTTGTGTCGGCAGTGGGCACACAAAATAATATAAGAGTAAATTTGTCACTTTAAATATTGGATTGGATATTGGGAGCTTCACATGGGACGCGTCGGTCATCAATGAAGAATAGAATCGATTTCCGTATGAAAAACCTAAAAAATCTGGGCTTTGCGGGCCACGCAGTCCAGTATTTCAGAAAAAATAAGTAAATCCATAAGTGTGTCCTGTGCTCCCTATTTTCGGTTGATATATCATTCCGCATGTCCGATATAACATTAAAATAAAGGTTTTTCGTAAAAACGGTTTGAAAAAATCATCGGCCCTACATTAACATTTCTTCCTTGAACTCCATATTCGGTTCGTCTTATTATGAACAGTTTTTAGATAAAGATTGTCAAGCAGTCTTGAAGTTATGTTGTGTAATTCGCAAATTTATGTTGTGTGAAGCTAGACTGACCGAACTGCCCCCCAAGAATAAAATCCTGGCTACGGGCCTGATGCCATTCCATCCGCCATAATAATAAACTATTAGCAAATTGATACATATTAATATTATATAATGTTGCTTACCTTATGTATTGCTAGCCGCTGCTGCTGCCGCGGACCCTACGGCAATCGACCTCGACCTCGAGTTTGACTGCAGTTCATGTGTGGGCACGACGACAATCGCGTACTGCATGCGGCTGCCACTCACGTATTACTTCGCCACTTCCACATTATATTTATTGATTGCACTCGCAATCGAATCAATATTCAATACTAGTAATCACAATAACCTTTACTCACCTTATCAACTAAATACCCAACAGCTACTTCCGGATCTCACATAGATCAATGACCGAAGCACTGAGGATATGCACACCGAATGTCCTAGGACATCGCCAACACGCTAACCGCTACTCATCATACACACAAACAAGCGCACACAAACCGAATATATTCACACAAAGCACAAAGGAACTGCACCGAAAACCGCGGAACTTATTTTGTATGTTGCCACTAACATTCGTTCTCGGTGAGACGGAAAAATGTTCAGAGTTTATTACAGTTATGGATTATAATTTTAGAGGAACGCGAACACACGTAGCGTGTTCCGGAACACACGCACACAAAACTCACACGCGAGTAATATATTTCGCGTATAAAAACTGCACGCAAACATGCCAACACAACAACAAAAACCAAAACAACTGCTGCTGCTGGCTCTGACGTGCTGAATGAAAGCGATGCAGTTCAGCGAATTGCGCTGTTGCCGCTGCAAATAGACTACGAAATCGAACTTAAATTTGAAATGTATATTATTTCGTTCTTGTGTGGAAAGTTCGGAAACTATTTGTCATTCTACGAATTATTATTTGATGAATTGAATAAGTTTTAAAAAATATTTACATGTCAAAATGTCTACATTCACTTAAATGTGATCAAACAAACGAGCATCCCTGCATATTCAGCACATTTACGTACGTTTTGACATGAGACATCAGCTGACTGCATCAACTGTCACACTTGAGTGGAATCACATAACAAATACAACGTGCTAACCAAAAACATTCAACACCGATATTTTTTCGCGCTACGCCAAATTTCCCGAAAGAAAAACACACCATAAACATGTTCGCCCTGTGCCGCACTTCGTTGACCTCCCTGGCCGTCCGGAGCGTCCGCCCCATTTCCACCACCGGCCAGCGTCTGGCCGCCGATGACAACATCTACAAAATTCAGAACGCGCAGGAATTCGAGGACAAAGTGCGCAACACCCAGGGCCCGGTGATTGTGGACTTTTTTGCGACGTAATTTCCTCGAAAGACATTCCCATACAGCTGCGGGTCCGCTACTTGAACATTGCATTTTCACACACAGCTGGTGCGGTCCGTGCAAGATGCTGACGCCGCGCATCGAGTCCATCATCGGCGAGAATGCCGGCAAAATCTCTCTGGCCAAAATCGACGTGGACGAGCACAGCGAGCTGGCGCTCGACTACGAGGTCGCCTCCGTTCCCGTGCTGCTGGCCATCCGCAACGGCAAGGTGGAGCAACGACTGGTCGGCCTGCAGGACACGGACAAGCTGCGACAGTGGGTGCAGAATGTGGTCAAGAACGAATGAGGAGGGGGACGAGGGCGCAGAGCGCTGAAGCTGATGGATGATTGATCGTTATTATGTTTGTGAATAAATGCGGTCGTGCATTCTATGTGAATAATACCAACTAATCGAATCGGTCTCATCTTTCTTTTGGCCATTATTGGTGCATTTTTACATCACGATTATTGTTTAAATTGAAATAGTACTACAGTTTTTGACCGATGTACCTTCGATTCAAACTATAGAGCTTTTAAAATATCGCTTTTACGTCTTATTATTATCGTAGAATGCGACCATAACAGCAGCAGAAATGAGTGAAAGACTTATGTGTGTCAGACTGTGACGTCACGGACAATCTCACTCTGGCCGTTCCGCGTAGGGAATGCAAATCCCGAGATTCCTATCTAGACCTTGAGGAATTTTACACTCAAATCGATTATCTTGACAGGGCAAGGACTTGTGAAATATTAATTTGGTTGAGAGTTAAGACAACTCAATTAATTTTGAGAACCAATCAATAATTATGAAAATCGCAGATGATTAACGGTAATTTTAAAACAATCATATTCTCATTAATTAACATTAGTTAATGTTTTAAATGTGTGGAAGACTTCCTCCGTTATGTTCGCAATTATAACAACGATTACGAACGATAGTATTTAGTTAAAATTGAAATCCAGCAATATACTTTTTATTTCTCATTCAAATTTCCCGGGACTGCATACCCTAATGCAGCTGCACAAAGTATTGAGCTCATTGCACTCAAACACTCACAGAACTCAAATCAAATCAGTCAGCATACATTTCACATTCTGCGGGGATTACTCGCGGTTTGTTATCGATTCTGTTATCGAATCTTATTATCTACACTACATGGTAAGGTTTGCGAACACTCACACTATTCAGAACAAAGAACCCGCAGCTTGTCTTATAGCAATCGTAAATAAAAGTGCGCGTATCGCTTGTGCTGTTTGCTGTGTTCATATTCATGATATAGGGTCGCGCAGCAGTGACGTATGTAATTGCCATTGCAGTTCTCGGTTCGTGTGTCTGCGTATTTATTTATTTGCGTCACAAATATAATGTGCTATCGAAACATGCGCACTCTCTCGCGTTCGCACTCCCTACTTCTTATCAAGCAAAGTGAAAACTCTGACATCCTCTCGCGAAAATATCATCATCACACTTTTCCACTTGTTGTTGGCTACTCGCGTCTCGCGTATGTCCCATTTCGTAGCATCATATGCGCGGTTCCGTTTCCCCTTTCATCGTCGTCGTCGTGCCAACCGAACAGCTGAAAGTCGTGTTTTCCGATAAAGTGGACGTGTGAAGTAAATAATATAGTTCTTGCGTGTTTAGTGAGAGTGAATAGTTATTGAAAAATACATAGTGTGAAAGTGTGACTCGAATAACGCTCCATCCAGCCGTGGAATACGATTTCGGATGACTCGTGCGATTCTCACGAAAGTACACACCGAGCGAAGAACACACACGGGACAGATCAATATACGCCCGTCACACATCGCACACGCAGCATCTTGCTGCTGTGTGTTACACCACTCGCCAATTTAGAGCACAACAATATGCGATGTGCACGTCATATTGTGCGAGATCAATCAATGCCAATTAAAATCAGCACATCAGCATCAAGCCCTCTGCTATAATACACACACATCTGATTGCAGATTCTACGACAGCAAAATGCACATCGGGTCCCCCAGCATCGTCATTTCCATCTGTCTATGATGTAAAACAGACCGAAAAACAGTGTGTGTGAGTAGCGTCGACGCGTTGTAATCGGAACGACAAACAATCGCGTAACGAAACGGCGGACGCAGTGCTGTGAGGAAGCCCTCTGTCTCTGTTTGCAGTATCGCTGATCCGCAATTTACGCACGATGGGCGGCTCCGTGAGCCAAGTGTTCCGCTCGGGCAGTGCGCTGCTCTCCAATCGCGATGGCAAGGTGTCCGAGACCACCGTCGACAAAATCCACACCGTCTTCGAGATCCTGCGTGCCAATCCGAAGATTGGCATGCCCACGCTGGAGGGTCTGCTGTCCGAAGTCGCAAAGGTTTGGAATTGTGAACTGTTGATACATATATCCGCGATTAAGCGAATTTCTGTGTGAATATATTATGCAACTCAATTTTTATTCAGAAAGCCATATGCATATCCCTTCGAAAAGATCGATCCATCTCGAAATGATCCACTGCTCGAAAAGTTCATGGAGAGCTCATGGACTGAAATTTTTTTACGTTCATCTATAATACTTTAAAAAATGCAATGATGTAGTTATGTTGAACTAACATTATGATATCGTAAAGAAAACAAATATTTTGAAAACATCTCACCTGTGGCAATGTTCGTTCAATGAACGACCTCTATGTTCGTACGATTAGCCAGTATTGCACTAATAAAACTAGTAACTAGTAACTCAGTGCACAATTGATTATTATTTTAAAAAAATAAAATTGTTTGAATATTTGTTTAGTGCTATGATGGTTCCATATACGAACGGAGCCACAGATGAACTTTTCATAATATTTGTCTCTTATACGACAGAATGATGTTCGTTCAACAAAACAGCATTATTGGATTTTATAAATTACTAGCGGCTTCGCCGCCAGCGTCCGCCGCCGATGACAACAAAAATTAATTCGATTCGAAAGTGCATTACAGAATAAATAGCACGGGACCAAAATGTTATTCCGGTGTAGAGAGGTTTCCGGCTTAGGGAGGTTTCGGCTTGGAGAGGTTCCACTGT
>JANTBZ010040441.1:0-12929 GCA_024741255.1 Exechia fusca
TAGGCTAATACATGGAAATAATATTATTTCATTTCTCGTAGCACCACAAGTGTGTCATCCTGCTAACATTCTATTCCATGTGTCGATATTGTACCGTATATGCAACGCAGCGCAACGCAACATTGATTGATGATGTTGTGTCCGCGTCTCCGTTCGACCTCGGCGCGACCGCGGCTTTGAACATTGCGCGCGGTTCGCGGTTGATATGCGGCCGCATGCATGCCTTCAATTTATACCGATTTAAAGTCAATCTCATGCGCCTGCGTTCGCTCGAATCAGCCGACCACAAATTTCCCGTCTGTGTGTCGTTTTGTGTCACTTCGTGTCGCAAACACGACATATCTGTGTTTGGGTGCTGCTGCTGCTTCGGCTGCGGAGAAATGTTGCCGAGCAGAGATTCACGTCGACGTCGTCTTATCGCCCCTTATATTGTTTGGGCGTTGGACTGGAGTGTGTGTGTTTGTGCGTGCGTTCGTGTAGATTTGTGTGCGATGTACAAATAACGCACTCTCGCACTCGTGCGCACGTTTTGTACAAGTGCAATGGACTCGAAGGAATACTGCTTACTGCTTACATACGGCGCGTGTTTCCCGGAGCATGTTTGTTTGCTTTTGGAGAGCGTACAAACACAACACAATGGTCGGATTTGGATGGCGCATTGTGCACCACGCCTGCATATTACATTATATTGTACGAGTAAATATTTTGCACGCACTGTGCTGGGAATCGAGCGTTTTCTTTGGGAAAGGAAAGGAAGGACGATTTCAGTCGTCGAAGATGTCGTAGTCAATCGTCGAACAGTCAAGAATTCTTTGTGCGAAATACATATTTTGTATTGATTTTGCCAAGAATTTAATAATTTTGTTCCGTTTTGAGATACTCGTAAACAAAATATCAACGGTTTGAGGTTTATTAGTGATTAGGTTTTGTGCGCAATTTCATTCCCAATCATTTGAGAATTTCTGAATCGTTATAAGTCATCCATGAAAGGAGTTACGTAATTTAAACCGAGGTCGGAACACACATTTTTCGTATGAAGAGGATTATTTTATTTCACTTAGCATACAACATATTTATGTTTTATGTTTGGTTTAAATGCCGTAACTTTCCACAGGGATGACTTAGAACAATGCAGTTATACTCAAATGATTGGAAATTGAATTGAGCACAAAACCTCATCACTCTAAAAATTACCGAAAAATCGTTGTCGATTTGAATCCATAATCAAAGTCTTGGAATACGTCGGCTCTGTCCAAGAAAGAAAATATAAAATGTTCTCGGATAATTTTAGTTGAACCATATAACTAACCATTTTCCAACTCGCAATGACGCGATTCCATTTAAAGAAGGTTCCACTGTGTCCAGTGCGATGGGAAAAATATCGCACCATTCGCACCATCCGAGCAGATAAACCACGCGCATGCTCAAGCTCTCAACAGCTGTCATCCCCGTAGAGCATGTGGGCTATTTGTTGTCTTATTACGACGTTAGCGCTGCTCTGCAGAGATTCCACATACGTCTGTCCGTTCGCCTTCGAGCTTATCTCGCACCGCACCGCACCGTTCTGAGTTCTTTCTCCTCCTTTGGTGCTGCGCTGTTGAGCTGTCACCGTTCGGGTTAGATGATTATCGTCGTCGAAGCCCGACGTCGAACGGGTGTCAACTTAACGTCATGTAAACATGTCAAAAATGCATATATGGGTCGTAGCTTGTAGCTTCGGCAAGGTGATTATTCGAAACGAAAACACTTTGCCGACGGTGACGACGAGTGTTTGCACTGGCCACCGGTAGAAAAACACACACGCTCACATACTCCGAATTGCGCCCACTTGGCGGCCGAAAACAACATCAATAAATCGCTCAACGGTCGGCTCCTAAGTGCCTCGAGTCCGATGCGATCGATTGTGGCCGATTACCTCAGCCTTTCAGAAATCAGTCACTCATAATTACCGGCCATATGAGCGTGTATAATGTTGTATATTTATTTTGTGCGCCCATTGGAAGCGCATCATTTATCACGCGCTCAATAAACGCAACAATTCGTTTGGCCGCAAACGGTCCCAAGCAAGCGGGTATGCCAGCAAGCAAGTGCCAAGATGCTTATCGACGAATCAACCACCCAGTCACATGCAACATAACATACACAACCACCGCCGTCGGTGATTATTTATTGGAAGCGCATTTTTGAACATGGATAAAAACAACAGACACTCGTCTCGCGTTCGTCCCGCTCGCGCGCGGTCGAGCCCATTAGGATTAACGACTCTGCTGCGCTCGAGCAGCGAAGAACGTTGAAGCATAAGACATTGAAGCATAAACTCACACGCGCCTTCGAGTCGTGCGAGTCGCTTATCTTATCCGCTCGATCGTGTTTCGGTTCGATTATATCGACCACAACCGCACGACGACCACCACCAAACACGCGCGCGTGTGTGTTTACTAGGATCATACCTATGAGATTGCAAACTGTTATTAGCAGACTATAGTTCGATGTATAATCGATGTCAAGAAGAAAATTGTCAATATCCACATCAAGAGCCTTCAATTTACTCATGGAAGATGTCATGATGGTGTTTGAAAACTAGTGCAGACATTGGTATTTATCGTCTGTCTGGGAATGAACTTATTCGAGAAGAAATATAATCAACGTTTTCATAATGTCATTTCAAATCGCATGAGACTATCTTGTTATGAATGCATGCATGAAATATAAGAACAATTTGGTCGATGAGTTTCGGCCTTTCAGAGCACAGCTTAGACTTTCTTCAAACAAATCGAATATGACTTGTTGCATTGTTTGCCTCGAAGGACCTTTTTTTCGGGTCAGCGTTCTAAAGATTGTTGTTCTTTAGACGTATATCTGGCGAATAGAGAATCTCCGACTCGATAATATAAAACCTTTTCCTGTTTTTGATGCTAGTCAACATTTTGCAATCTCATGGGCATAATCCTGGTAAGTATGTGTGCAGTGTTCACCGAAAAAGTAATACATTTCTCATAAGCGACGCTTGGTCCGAGCATTGCACACAGAAACCGTGGTCGGGTCGCTCTCTTGAGGCGGAATTCATCATCCCCAATTCAAAAAACGATTAAAATACCCAGGGATATTTGTGTTCGGTCGTCGGGTATCTCAGAGCGATGAGCGGCGGCGTTGACATGCGAGCTCGGTATTGTTTATGTCCCTCTCGTCTCGGCCGCCCACTTTTCCAGTGAAACGCGGCGAGGATCGATTTTCATGTGTCTCTTTCGAGTGAGGAGCGGAGAAACCCGATATAATGAAAAACACGACGGCGAATTTGCCTTTCGGCATCTTTGCTGCTGCCGCTGTCTGTTGGAATGGGTTTCAATTTCGTCCGATTGTGTGTGTTTGTGTGTGTGTTTGTGTTTTTGTGTCATCGCTGCTTATCCATGCAGATCCTACTGTGCGGATTGAGCCGAACGGACAGAACAAACGGTTTTCGTCAAACGTTGTGTTGTGTTTTGGATTTTTGTATCCGATGACAGATTGGTCAACTTGTAACGATGCTTAAAGGTATATGTCGGTGAGTTGCTTTCATACTCTGCCTCTTCGCAGAGGAATGGCTATTTTTATAAGCGAACAATCGAACACAAAAGAATCGACTGCTTTACTTATACGAACACGCGGCTTGCTCATTTGCCGTCTGTAGTGTTTCTACAGACGTCCGAATATCGCGCGCAATCGAAATGGACAGCGCTCCTCAGTCGCTCTGATGAGGAGGACGACGTTATGTTGCACCGAAGCGAATGCACCTTGAACACGTAGCAGACACACGGGTCATCGCACAGCATACTACCCTGGCTCATTAATTCGAAAAATACACGATATTGTGCTCTTTTTACGAAAAGTAAGAGGAATCATGAAAATTGTAATGCTGCAGTTTTGATCAGGAAAGTCCCATCCTGTGGCTCGACGAATTGTGCCAAAATCCGTTTCATTTAATAAAAGGTAACAAAATGCCACCATGGTTATTTGTTCGACAATTTCTCCAGACATAAACGAAGTGGTTTTTCTATCGAAATACTCAGTCACAGGCGAGACTTTTCTTCAGCGATATTATTGAATATTATAGAAACATGTTTATTGAAAACAAAACTGCATCATGTAACACTAACTTATTCTACAAACCGTTAAAGGAAGCACCATGTCGTGCATGTTCAAACTGAATGAGCAAGGGTAGTATCACCGATACAGCGCACCACTCATCATCGTTCGAACTTATGAGCGTGTGTACGTATGTGTGTGCATGCGGCGAGTCTACCTGTCGATGATTTACAACCACCGCCGCCATCCAGCAAGAGGGTGCTCGAGTTCGAGCGCGCGCGCGCGCGCATTGTTGAGCGACGTCCGCGTGCGTGTTTGCAAACGGACAGAAAAAACGCATCAAAACACAATACACAATCGTACAGGTATTCGTCGTCGGCGTGCGCGTATCTCGTGTGTCGTATCAGCGGAATGAGAACTGGCGTGCAGAAATACTGCGACGTCTTTTTACAACGAGTCGACGTGCACATGTTATGCATTATATGGGGACCCAATTGTTCAGGGGATTTTTTTGTTGTAACAACTATGTTCGATTTTTAACCTCTTTAGAAGCCTGTTTTTATAGACGAAAACAACGCGTGACAACGCCTTATACAAGACCGCTCCGTTTTCATTTGTAGAAATCAGCAAGCTTTAATTAGCTCGGTGATTTTTTCTGATTTTTTCGAAAGATGAAGATGTGTAGACAATTTCATTATCTTTCATTAGAGTATCCTCACATTGTTCTAAGTTGGTCCAGTAGAAAGTTATAGGCTCTATTCCGAACACACAATCCAGATATTTTGCATAAGGAATGACATTTTCCCCCATCACAAAAAATACGTGTTTCGTCCTCAGTATGAAGGACATAACTTTTCACTGGATCGACCTAAAACAATACGTGAATACTCAAATGAAAGAGGCTGAAATTGCCTACAAATCCACATCTTTCGAAAAAATTTAGAAAATCACCCAGCGAATTACAGCTCGCTGATTTCTCCATATAAAAACGGATAATGCCCTGATCTCCCGCGCCTCTTGTACACTCTTGATGTGTGTTCCGATGACTTTATGCACGTGCCTGTCGAGCTCTCGGACACACTGGCAGCAGACAATATATGTGCGGTTCGGTTCGGTTCACGTTTGGCGTGTGGCGTGGCGCGCGCTCATGTCGAACACGATAATTTACACACGTCTTATGGTAATAGCGCACACGCCGCCGCCGAGCGACGCTTTGCCTTTTTCGTGTGCACGAACGCATGAACGCACACGCATGCGTGTGTCTTCCGCAGACATTGCACACACCAGCACCAGCACATACAAAATACACGACAGGCAGAGGGATATAAATATTATCAAGACTGTGCCGCCCCCGCGCGCCTTCTTCTCGCATTATAATACGGTCGTGGACGTCGTCGACGTTCACGTCTTTTGCGTGGCATAGGAGAGGCGGGGCATTGTTGCGCAATTTTATGAACAGATTATTATCTCCGGACATAGACCGAAAATCGAACTATATGAAAAACAAATTATTGGTAACTATAATGCGCAACTTTTTCAAGAAGTAACATATATATTGTCTGAATGAGAGATACAGCCAATGCAAATAATTTAAACTGTTTATGATGATATACAGGAACAAATTTATATTTTCAAAATAAGTTTTACTATAGAAAAGGTGAAGTTCAATGACTACCCAAAAACACATTTCATAAAACACATTTGAGGTGCCTAGAAGATTTGACAGAGAAATTGTTAATAGATTCAAATTATGTTCATAAAATTCTATCCGTTCTCGAGATAATGGGGTGCGCAAATTTGCCCCGTCCTCTCCTGCATGCAACCAGCTCCGGCTTAACGTGTGTGAGCGGTGCGGCGCAGAAAAAGCCTGCGGGATTTCGTGTGGCTTTTGGTTTTATGGCTCGGCACAATGCGCGCTCAACGCGCAACGACATCATCGAAAGTCGACGTCAATGTGCGCCACTCGCCGCTGCTCGCCAACATGCGTGATGGATATAAATATTGCGGATTTGACGGGATTGGTTTGGATTGTCTTCGATGTCTGGAGGGGGCGCCGAGCAGTGGCTTTGCCTCGGCCTGGACGATGTCGAAGGAAACGACGAAGACGACGAGCGATGTTGTAAGTGACAAATTGTGGCCATCAGTGCGCAGCCAGCCAGCCACTTCATCGAGCCACTCGCCCGTCGAGCGCAAAGGGGTTAATGTTGTCAGGCGTTTTGGTGAGTAGATTTGCGAAAGTACGTGCGCAATGTCACGAAATGACATCATAATAATGTTGATAATAATAATATATTGCCATTGCGGTAATAATTTCGCCGATCATCTGGCGCATTGGTGAACAAAGTCTGGGGGTGCATAATATATGCTCTTTATGCTTCATTCAGCGTTTTGGTGAGTTCATAGACGAACGAAAGTACGTGCAATGTCACAAAATGACAAACCAATAGTATTATTGGCTGACAAAGTCATCGGAGAGCATAGTATGCATTTTATGCTAGCTTAGTGTCTTGTTGAGTAGATTTGCGCGTGAAACGTGTCACGTAATGACATAATAATAATATCATTATTAATATATTGCCATTCGTAATAACTCGACGCCGTCCAACTGGCATCGACGGACAAACTCATCCGAGTGCATAATATGCATTTTATGCTAGCTATGCCCGCGGCACCAGTTCAAAGCGTACGCGCACATTTCTCGTGTGTCAGAATGATTTGCGCTTCGCGTGTTAATGTTGCTCATGATGTGCTGTTGGTGGTGCCGATGCCGTTTCGGTCGCACGCTTGCGCACGCACGTACGCACACGCAGAGTATCAATATAATACGCGCATAATATCTTTTTCCGCGCATCGGCGCGTGCGTGCGTGTGCAATATGTATGCGAGCATAAAATATTATATATGGCAATAATAAGCGGACCTGATTTCAGCGTGATTTCGTACGTGCGTCGAACGGGCTATGTTTAGTCTGAGCGCGTCTGCTGCGCGTCGTCTCAAGTGTACAGTGAACACACGCTAGTATATTACAGCGTATTATATTTACCACACGATCGCTCGCACTTGACGGAATGAATACCGAACCGGTCGTACAATATCATGTGCAGCGATGCTGCGCGCAGATGGGATTCAATTTCGGGTCATTTGTTATGTTGTGTGTGTGTGCGTGTGTCGCGCACTGTGCAATGTGCGTGCATAGCATCGGCGATATGATATGTGTGTACTATACCATACACATAATACATACTCGAACACACGCGGCGGACACGGTTCGTTGGCACGACACGCATAGTCGCATAGCTCAAGTGTTTTCCGCGTTTGTGCGTGTGTGTGCGGGCCCACTGCGCACTTGTCCGCTCTTGAAACTCGAGCTGTGATTCATAATAATTTTTATATGTGCGTGCAGTCGCGTGTATGTTGCCATCATCATGCCAGAGAGAGAGCCATTCAAGTGAACGCACGCACTCGACCAGATCTGGGAATGAACGCGCGCAGCATAGAATTTTGTGCGGGCTGTCGAGAGCGCCAAACTGGCTGCGCTGCTATCTGGGCAGGAAAATGCCGCGGATAGTGCGACATATATACGCAGCATACAGCATGATAATAATTGTAATTTATTGTGGAATTAATTGAGTGCGGGAAAGAGTCGCGCACACAATAATCTAGGTAGCACTACTAGCTCAGCAGCGCGCTGTTTGATAGCATTAACTCCAATTTGAACTGCTGCCGCGCATTCAATCCCCCTTCAAGCAATCGTGGTCACGTCGACGTCGGCTGTGAATGTCGTATATCACACGGTAATGGAAGTCATTCAATTGCACCCGTCGTCGACGACGACGACTTGACGTCGACGACTCGACGACGACTCGAAGAAAACAATGTGTCAGTAGCAGATACAACATGCCTGCCTCTGCCTGCTGCTATGCATGTGAACCATATAATAAGGAACCCGAGCGAATGCATAGCATGCCCCATGTCTCTGCTGTAGCTGTATAATATATGGGAGCATGTCAGTTACACTTTGTACTTTGGCGAAAGTTACACGGAGTGGTGGCGTCGGAGCATCTCAGCAATCCCCCCATCTCAACTCTTCGCCGCGTGTCTCGTGCGTGACACATAATTAAACTGGGTCGTGTGGTCTTCGCGCAAGGCAAAGGAGCAACCTTTGCTGCTGCCGAAGGAGGCGGAGGAGCAGCTTGTAAAATATATGCTATGCAGCAGCATACTCCTCGCTGACTGGGGCGGATTGGACGCGCGTTGAAGCGGCACTTCTGCACGCATGCTCCGGTGTGTGTGTGTTCGTACGTGTTGGCGCACACGTGTCGTCGTAGTTTCTGTGTCGGAAATCACACACACACGTGCTTTCGTGCATCATTTCACCGGGGGAGCGAATTCCGCAGAGCTCAGAAGCTCATAAACCTGCCTGTCTGTGCTTCTATGCTTCTATGCTTCTACCACCGCATAGCATCCATCGCTCACTCTCTTCGTTGTCGGGTCTGACCGCACGCAGAAATGCGCATCTCGAGCATCGCCAGAACGCACTGGAGCATAATGATGAGAAATCACACGGAAGCATAGCATGCACACATTTTCGAGACGGGCACATTCCCCACTTGTCCTTTTGTTTGTGTCGTGTGGCGTGTCTCGTAAGCGGTCAACCAACTCAACGTGTGTCCGTGTGTGTGTGTGTGCAATTTATGGGTTACTTTATTGCGCCACTACACTACTGCACAACCTGCAACATTGCGAATGCGATACAAAAATACTTTGGTATTTTTACTATGCAATGGTCTGACCATTCGTCGTCCCTCCGATCCCCTCGCGTTTCTGTTTTAACTACCGATTCACTGCAGCATGTTACATATGCACTGCACACTGCACACACATCATCACCGCAAGTGTGCAAGTGTGTGTGACGACCATCGGTGCGGCCACATGTGCCGTGTGCTCGCTTCAAAAAGAAGCCAGTAAGCCCCGACCGTGTGCCATGCTGCGGTAATTCCTCTGCGAATTCTCCTCGGACTCCTCGGACGCTAAATGCAACATACACTCGGCTGCAACATGCATATGGGCACAGTCTGCGAAGCGAATTTGCGATACATTTAGTCCGGTATACAATTGGAACGCTCGACTAGACAGAGGGGAAGAACATTAACGTCCCTGCATGATTGTGTGTGTGTGATTATTATTTATAAAATACCCCCGACCAAAGGGTCTGTCTCTTATTAACGTTCGAAACGAATGCGCGCGTTATGCGCGATATATTACTATTATATGCTCTCCCGATGGGCTCGTCGTCGTCGTCCTCATCGACGTCGATAATTATCGCAAATAAATTAACTGCTCTGCGTCTCGAACATTGCAAAAAGAGTGATTATATCTTCGGCGAATATAATGCGATGAGGCGGCGGCGGCGGCGGCGATGCGGTCGATTGCGTCGAGCACGAACCAGAAAAGGTGGGGCCCGATGTGTTGATGCGTGCATGAGAGCGGCGCACGCGTGTCTATTCGCAGCGCAACGTCTTGCCGATGATTTGTTTGCGTCTGACGCACAGGCAGAGTGCGATATATGCGGACAATCGATACTGTATGCTGTGCATATGCATGCACGAGACCGCAGACCGCAGATAAACGCAGACGAACGAGCGAGCCAGCTAACCGCTAATCACAGGTAATGGAATGGCGGCGGCTGCACGAATGGGTTAATTAACTCGTCCGAGCCGACTCGAGCCAAGCCGACGCGTTGTTTGCACAGCACTTGACTTTGGCCGAGCTGCTCAAAGATTGCGATTATGATTTCACAGAACTTGTGTGCAGTCGTGAAAGGCCGTCAATATTGAGCGCGTTTTTATGCGATATGCGCGGTCAATGAATTCAGAATGCTTTTGAGATAATCACATATTACACACCTAGGCTAATGTTTTTGCTAGCTGATAGTCGACACATTCAGCTAAAAATTTGTGATAATTTTAATACAGAGTTTTCAGTCAATTTCCACCTCCTAGAAAGCCGATATCATTTATGTGGCGAATCGCTTCAAAATATTACTGCATCGACGGTTAGAAAATATTTTTGAAGCTTATACGAAGGTTCCAACATATGATACAACTTGCACTGTTCAAATTTCATAAACGATATCATAGGATTCATTTCACAGATAAGATATGCTCGTGAATTGCCTTCAATATTGATTGCTTTTCAATGTGAAGTACACGGTCAATTAAAAAATTATGTTTTTGAGATGATAACATATTCCACACCTAGGTAAATTTACTCTTCAGCTGATATATTCAAAGAACGCAGCTACAGATCTGTGATAATAATAATACAGTGTTTGGAGTTCATGTTCATTTCCTAGACAGTAAAGCGATAACATTTATGTTGCGAATCGGTTGAAAAGATCATTGTTCCCACGTTTTTGTCCCTTCTGATATTCCAGACTAAATTTACAGCTTTCACAATATGGATTTTTTTACATAAAACGGTGTACATTATGCAAATATTTGGCTCTAACGGCTTTGTTATTAGACCAATTAGAAATGTACGTTTCTCATCGTATGGACAGATCAAATCGACACAATTGACGAAAACAATCTCGTTAAATATGTGTCTAGACAGGCCAAAAAACACCGCTTGACATTTAGGGAGCAAATCGCCCCTTAACTCTTGACTCGCACGTATTTGTGGGAGCTGATATAAAAATATCATAGAATTTATTCCACAGATAAGAACGATGATTCTAGGAAAAAATGGTAATTCTTCTTCATCAAAGTACGTACTCTAGTCGATGATTTTGCACATCACCGCAGAACATAGATTTGTCTACCTAAAATATTCCTTGCCATAAAATATATAATTATTTCGCTCTACTCACAGTCGCTCCGTGTCCAACGGAATCCGCCGCGGCACCTGCTGCAGCCCCCGATTCGAGCAGTCGACCGTCTGGCCGGTGCACGTGCACACCTTCGGACAGCGCTGCAGCTCGCCTAATCCCAAATTGATGCCGCCACCGATGTGGATGCCGACTCCTCCGCCGATGCTGCTGCTACTGCTGATTCCGCCACTATTTCCGCCGCCAAACGGCTCGGCCAGCGCCGGGCGCTGACCGAAGGCTGCCAGGCACAGGGCGAACAGGGCGCCCACGGCCCAGCCGCCACGGATGCCATGACGACGACCATCAGTGGTCATCGACGACGCCATCTCTCTGACGGATAGCTTGCTGGCTGGATGCGATGCTCGATGCTCGATGCTCGCAAGCCACACACTCACAAACTCTATGCTCGACGTGGATTTCGGGTCGTGTTAATTCATGGAATTCCGATCGGCCACGGCGTGCCGACACGCTGCGCGTTTTGGTCGCACAACCGAAGAAAAAACCGTATGTTGTGTGGTGGTGTTGTGTCTAGCAGTATGCTATGCGCATTTCTCACAAATTCGTGTGTGTCGATGTTGTATGTTGTGTTGTATCTTGTGTATGCTCAATCCTCACGCTTCATAAGCCTGATCGATGCGTCGCTTCCTGACCTGATCGAACCCCGTCAAGAAAATCAAAACCATGAGCATCAGACGCGTAAATCGCCACGAACCGTATCCGTGTATAATAATTATGCTACACGCGGAACGGAGCGCTGGATAATTATTGTTACAATCTCGGCGCTCGTCTGCGCAAAGTGCACTCTCGACGACGTCGGCACAAAGTATCGGGTGAGATGCGATGCCGAAAATGCCCGCCGGGCCGAATTCACCGTGTGTCGGAGCGTGTGCGTTGTACGATGTTGTCGGGTGTCGTGTCGTGTATGTTGTGTGTGCACATTCACTTTATTGCGGCAGGCGCAAGACGTGGTTTTCTCACACACTCGGGCTCGTCGGGAATAAATCGAACTTTATGGCCGATTGTGTGTGGAATCAAACGAACACGTCGTCGTCACCGTCGCCGTCGTTACTCACTCACATGCACATACCCACATGCACACACATGCACTCGCACTCTGGCTGCTGCTGCTGCTATTATTGCGATAACGACAACGGCAGCATTTTATGTCGTCTACGCGACGTCGTCGTCTTAGCAAACACACATGCACATGAACTCGAATTCACGGCTCAGAGCTCAGGCGCACAATCAAATGCAAACATACACACGAACCGCAGAAGATGATGCACGTATGCGTGCGCGTACGCGTCGGATTCGCGGGCCAGTACCGACCGCCAAGTTGGCTGACTGGTTTCGGCGGTGACGGTGGAACGAGAAACGCGATACGAACGGACGGCGGAACGGCCGCGGAACAAAACGCACGTCTGCAGCGGAGAGAGATTCACGACGAACTGAAGTCTGGCGTCGAGCGTCGAGCGAACGAATGTGGTGGAAAACTGCTGCGATGTAGAGTTGAGTAAGCGAGCAGAGCAGAATGTTTCGTGTGCGTGCGAGCGTTCGCTCTCTGCCCTTGACTGAATGCATGAGTGAATGAGTGGCGCTCAGATTGTGCAGAGCATAACATTTTTGGGTGTAGAACTACATGGTTGTTGAATTGATGATTTTATTTTTCATATTTTTATACGATTTGAAAATCGAAACAGCAGACTAGAGTGAGTCCAAGGATAAATATGTAGACAAGATTGAAGTTCTCTACAAAGTATACTAGCGAAAAAAATTGAGAGATATTTTTTTCTCCGAATTTATTGCTGTTTTACAAAGGGCTGTATCTTCGTTAATATAATGGTAGTATTGGAGTAGGTTGTCTTGTTTTTGTACATTGTGCACGAGATTTTCCGTTAACTGTGATATTAAACTTTTGAAATTTTGTGTTTGAACATCAATATCTCAGCAACCAATAATCGCACAATAAATTCATGAATACTTTTGAAAACTTCAAT
>JANTBZ010040452.1:0-12925 GCA_024741255.1 Exechia fusca
TGATTGCTGGAAAGAGACTTTGTACCTATAAAAGATACGTGTATTAGGGTGCAAAACATATGTCTAGTAAAAGTTCAGAAATGGGTTAACAATAACATTCTCGGTTCTGGAAACAAATATCGGCTGCCTTGGATTACACTACTTCCGCAAATTAATTGGAAACATTCCAAGCGAAGAATTTCCAGAGACTCTTATATTGTGCATGCAAATTATAAGTAAGCCTTAGCCTTATAACAATAATCATCGATGTCTCTATTATGTCTATTATGTATTATGCTTAAGACCTTCTACCTTCGAGAGACGGATTATTTTTTTGATTACGATAGAATTATGACGGAGAAGAATATCTAGGAACAGCGGATATTTGAATACAAAATATTTTTAATTTATCCTATGCCTTTACTTGAAAATATTGTTTACCATAGACATAAACCTTGTGAATTTGCGAGACTAGTGCACCGTGAGCAGTGCACGTGTACTACAACTACTGCTAGCTACTACTTTTGTGCACGCGCGCGCGCAAATATATTTAGTGCACTGGGGCTGCGCGTGCACTTCACGGCGTACTTCCGCATGCATTCATTTCACTCGGTTGGCTAGCCAGGCTGGCCTGTGCGCACTTGCGCTTGCGTGCGAATGCGAACGCGTGCTGCCGCCGCTGCTGCCGCCGCTGCTGCCGACTTACGTAATGGATCCGATAAACATGCACATATCACATATGCAAGTGCGCGGCTGCTGACTTGCTGGTTCATTCGGTGCAAACGAAATGCCCGCGATCGGCTATTTGCCATTCAACACGCATGTGCTGCTATTGACACGGGTACAGAATACATTACATGCGCTGCGCTGTATGCTGTATGCCCGCTACTTGCTAAACGAAATGCCCCGAAAAAAACGCGGGCATCGACGAAGCGACACACATAATCGCTGAAAATTTGCACAGTGAAAGTCAATTATCCGCACTCGAATTTCACACACGCACACACTCGGCGATTGGGTAATTGTGTTTGTTATTCAAAGTGTCAAACGCGCAGTGTGTGAGTGTGTGCGTGTTCTGAATCCGAGCATCAGCGTGATTCAAACACGCTAGTCCGTATAATGATGAGCGGTTTACGTTCGGCATCTTACGTGAACGTGAACAGCACGCGTGTAGCGTGCATGGTAATCTTTGGGCAAATACCACAACTCGTGCGTGATAATTACAATTATTCGGTATACATTTGAGCGGATTGCACCTGTTACACCTGGCACATGCCCGGTGTGCACTCATGCAGTCGTCGGTTCGATCGACGCCGAGAACGCCGAGTTTAAATGAAATATTCGCAACTACCGCAACAGCAACTTAGTTCGTCGAGCAGTCGAACGACACGCATGCGCGCGAATGCACGCATTCCACACCACACATGAGAGGCATATAAAAATAACCTGAATGTTAAGCGATTTTTTCCATTCGCCATGGCTGTGTGCCCGATAGCTGGAAGGCGGCGGCGGCGTGATTCGGCGTATGTTAAAGTGACGTGTTTTATTATCGTTTTTTTCTACTTCGCTCAAATAACATATCGTACATCATGCACACCAAATGAGTGGTATACAAGTTTGATTTGAATTCCGTTTTCAGAGTGTGCCGTGTAACCGCAGCAACACAAACACACATAAATACACCCAATTTATTCGTGGTGTGTTCAATGTTCAAGCACATTTGTATAAATTTAGAAATATTTAGTTTCGGAAAAAAACAACATTCAAACCGGTAAAACTCGAGCGTGTTTTTGTGCGCGATCGTGCGTGTGTGTGTGTGCCGTGTCTGCGCGATCGTTTGGCACGAAGTTTTGCTAACACTTGAGCGCTCTAGACCAGCCGCCAAGTGATCTGGTTGCGAACGAGCGTGATTAAGAGTTACATAAAGCCCAGCTGAGTGGCAGCAGCAGCACACGGCACACGTACACGTCATAATGTAGCATGCTATCGCGTATCTGTGAGTGCGTGTGTGTGCGCGCTCTGCACGTATACATATGTGTAAACATCGCCGATATACACGCAAATGTCTGTTTGGCTGTTTGGCGCTGCTGCCACAGCCAATCGACGTCATAGGAGCGCGTCGTTGGTCGGTCATGTTGCGAAAACCAGAAGCTTATCGCATTTCTATGAATTGATAGAGCTGAGTGGTGGCTACTTCTGACTTCTGACTCAAATGTCAGCGGCATGGCGATGGTGTCAAAGCGGTTCGATGGTATTTAGAAGAACGTATAATTCATGCGATGATTGCTGCAGTTGGGGTGAATGTTTTCATCACAAAAGCATACCTGAGCGCTGTGTCCGAGCGACTGTCGTCATTCTTGGAATACATGCGTTATACACTACTTTGACTCACATGAAAAGGCACAACATTGTATGGGCAACCATCATAATGCTATCTATATAATGATATAATTAACAATGAAATGTGTGCGCACTGTTGAAATCGGCTGAACAGTTCACATAATCACCACACGATCGGCCTTGCCTGCGTCTCTGTATTTGTGTGTCGGTGCTAAGCTCAGTAGTGCGTTCATTTGCCTACTTAAATCGTACGTGTGTGTGTGCGTGTGTCGGTGCGAGGTGTGCGTGAATGTGAACTGCCACATTAGGAAGTGTTGCGTGCTCAATCATAATCATAGCGCATCTAGCCGTGTTATTATTATGTGGGACGTGTCTGCGACCTAGTCGATCGAACTGTGGTACTGGGCATTCTTTAAAGTAACTCCTCACCAAATACATTCGCATGCTATTTGTACACGATTTTTCAGATTTTTAGCATTCCATCGATTCCGATTTGAATGGCAAAACAAAAGAGCTAAGCGACGAACCTTGTTGGATACCGATATATTTATTGCTTCACTCCACAACACACTTCTGATCGCTGCATGCCAATTAATAATGCATTGCTCGTTGAAGTCTCACTTGCAAAATAACAATGCGCTGTGCGCCCAAGTATGTGAACACATATTCACATATCAACATAGTGATTTATATTTATCGGTTAGCACTGACATGGTCTATGGAATTCCTAGAGTTCAGTAAGCATAACATTGTCTGTGATACCGTGCAATAAATCCTAATTAAATTAAATTATAATATGTAGTCTGACTTATTCCAGTTATTAATACTTTTGCTTTCGATAGGAATGCGTCCGATCCGATATCAAGACCAACAACTAGACAATCAGAGTGCAGTTGTCGTTTTTTCCCCAGCTTGACCTCACTCCAATCATATTCACGCCGGATCGATCTCATCTCACTGGCCTGTGGGTGATTTATTACGTTCAGCTTCACTTTTGACTCTCGGTTTCCATGATACATAAACACATCACTGCATGCGTGCGTGCGTGTGCCAGCACGTTCAATGGCACACTGCGCGAGTCTCGTGTCTCGTCGTCTCACAGTGACTGTGACTGAACAATGGATCGCACTCGAAGTGCGTGCGAGTTGAGTACCCTCACTTATGAGCGTGAATGATTGAAATATCTCATAAGTGAGTGCGTGCGTAATTATACGCGCCACTTCTTGAGGTGTTTTGTTACACGACCGCAGCGACACTCGGCAGCAGCAGCAGCAGCGAACAACGAACACTTTCGCTACGACGCCATGCGATCGGGGGCGTCCGCGGGTGTGCTCCATATGATTAACAGCCTAATCGACCAATCGGAAACATTGCCGGGTTGTTCCATCCGAGCCCAGCGCTGACTTTCCATTTCATCCATTCATCTCAAGTTGTGTTCATTTAGTCAGACAATCGTAACAAACGCACGTAATCGGCAAACGTTATTTGGTAATTTCCGATTGATCACAATCACTCTGGGTTAACGACTAACCGACTGAATGTTTGTCTGTGTGTGTGTGCTTTAGCATAAGGACCCGAACGAATTCCACAGCGACGCAGGCGTGCCAAATGCCCGACGCAAAAAATACTTTCAAAGCTGCGCGCGCGCTCTCGCTCACAGACGAAAATCGCCGCAAATCTCGAGCACATGTTGGTTCGATTATATCGCGAATCGTGATCGAGCGATATTCACGCCCGCATGTCTGGGTCTGGCGTGTTCACGCGCGTGCACGCGCAGACATAACATTGATCGTTCTTATGTAAAATATTGGGTGAGGGGAATAGTCGATTTCGTATTTTTCATCGAATTGGCCATGATTTCTAGTAGGTTTTGTTATCCGATTTTAATAAGTAATTAACTAATTTAAGAAACTGACATTTTTCTCTGATTGTCTCTGAAAAAATCTATGCTTATTACACGCTACTTCTTCTATAATAAAAGTGTCCATCATGAACAAAAATTGATTAACAGAAGAGAATTATAACTTTCGAACGCTGTACAAAATTTCCTGATTGTAAATATCACTGACAGTGTGATTTAGATACTTGACATTCTCTTCTTGATTCTCTTTGAAGAATTATGCTTGTTACTCTCCATTGCCGATACTTGCGACATACAACTAGCTATAATACGTTTCTATATTAAAACTGACCATCATGAACAGAATTGATGAGTAGAAAGGAAATACAACTTTTGAAGGTCGTACAAATTGTCTCGATGCGAGATATGCTCGAGTAAATTCTCCGAAAATACAACATACATTTTTCTACAACCTAATATCTCTCCGTCGATCGATTGGGGGATATTTGCTTCGGTCCGCGCGTGCATATTGAGATCGGAGCCCGGGGGCGCCGCGCAGCAATCGCAGTGATCTATGCGTGTGTGTGTGTGTGTGTGCATTGGACGCGCTCCGACCGATCGCGAGACTCTCTGACGGATGTTTATATCCGAATAACATAATTGTGTTGTAATGGGTGCATGAATGCGCGCGCGCGCTCATACACACCAAGGAAGTGTTTAATTCGGTATAACAACGTCAATATTATTACGTAAATTGTATGTGGCTTAATGCCACTCATCTCGATATGCGCGCAGCCATCAGCATTATGTTTCGGACAGCATTCACAACAACGAGTACCGTTCGGTGGCGGCGAATTTTTTCCCTCGACATTCGATGATGAATGAATGTGAATCATTACCGAGCGAGCAACGAGATTGGGTAGGTGTGTCGGACTCGATGCGTTTATTTTTTGTCGTCACAATAATGATCGCATTCGCCGCAAACGTATTTTCGATTTATGTCAGCGACAGCTGCGACGAACGGTAGTCACATAATATTCAATTACCGCCATTCATTACAAGCTCTTTGTGTGTGAGTGTGTGGATCGGTTGACTGTTTGTCCGACTGTCGTCGAGGTGTCGTGTGAGTAGGAGTGCATGTATTTGTGTAGGATGTGACCAAAATGTGCGTCATTGTGTATGACTGTCTGTGGAGCTACTTCAGAGGCGTGAGCAGTCAAACCAGTCAAGATCAAGATTCCGAACGACTCGAACAATGCATATTCATATGTAAATTAATAAATGCATCGATATCATCTTACCACCCCGAGCACGCCCACTTTTAGACCACCGTGTAGAACCGTTGTACGTATTTATTTTGAGATCGGTCTTTCTTCAATCAACGGATGAATGCTCTGAAATAATGGATGTCTCATGGCACCATATCAAGTGACTGAATGAATGCATTTTGGCGGAACAAACCGTGTTTAAACTCTACTTATAGCCCAAATACAGATTACAATTTTAATAACTGATGAACTGATGACTTACTCCCATTTCCATCACTGAACATTCACTGTCCTGCTGACTTTTGATTGTCATTACGTGTTGAAAGAATAACGTACAAACAATCCAGTCACACATACCAAACATCAACCTTTTTAAAAAGTATGAGTGTCTGAACGCTAAATACTTGAGAGGCGTGTGCAGTCAAACCAGTCAATATCAAGATACAAACTATTCAGCCAATATATTGGCATATGCAAATTAATAAATTCTTAGATATCATCTTACCACTTACCACCCCGAGCACGCCCTCTCTCAGACCACCGTGTAGCAGAGCAGCAATGGTATTTGGAATGCGATATATTATTCCGCGCTCGTTCTGCAGATCGGATTACTAGAAATCGAAACGCATACGGCTTCTGTACGGCTGCTGCTGGCGACTAATTGCTTTAATCTGACCAATTAAATGTTGGACAATAATTCAGTTATCGCGCTCGCACGCACGTTGACATCGCACACACACAAACTGGCGCTGGCAGACAAAAGTCGGCGTACGCACGTTCTGTGTGGTGTGCATGCTGCTCTGGTATAGTATTATGCTGCACCAGTGCAAATTGATCCAGTTCCCACAATCGAGCAATAATAATTGCATGCGTATCGACGCTGGCTCATATGCGTGCGTGCGTGTGTCATGTGCGTGCGAGCACGTGAATGTGCATGCCCTGCACTCAGTGTGTGTGTGATTGTGCGTGCGCTCGCGTGCTCGTGTGTGATTGTGCCGAAGTTTACACGGTCTATGACGGTGAATATAATTGCGATCGTTGGCTGAACGTGCCGCACAACAGAACCGAATCACACGCACGTTTGCCTTCGAACACAAAAAACCCTCGAAACCTCTCTGGTGGCCATGTCTTGTCACATGGTATTTGGGCACGGTGGCATTTTGCTGTAATTAAACGTGTGTGTGTGTGTGGTTGTCCACACGCGCACACACAACGCGGTCTAATTGTTTTCGAATGGCAGCGGGTGTGCATTCTGCAGCAATGCGGTTGTAATTCCCTGTAATGTCTCACTCGGCGGTTTTCGTTAGTATTTTAATTGTTTTGCCATGTAAAGAAATGCGTGCAGCTGCGCTATGCGCTGCCATTTATGATGTTTTATTGATATGTTGTTAATTGCTGCGATTTTGATCGTGCTGAGAGCGGCATGGATTACGAACGGAAAAAACCGTCCGATAACTATAGCCGCTACAGAAATCGACGGTCCATCGCGGTAAATGTTACACAGCCAGACGCGACAAACGATCCGCTGGCGATGCGAGCTCAGCATTCTCTCGTTATGCTACAATACACATACATGGGATTCAGTAGTAGTAGTGTGTTGGCTAGCTGATATGGTCTGGTATTATCGATAATGAAACATCGTATTATTTCGTATATGCTATAGTGATTCTTTTTTCGATCTACCTTCAACAGTCTCACAGTTAGTTCAGTCTAAAATATTCCATACTAAATAGATTTAAACGAAAGACTCAAAGCGACGAACTTATTCAACTGAAAAAAAACTTCAGAAATGTATCACATCAATGATCATTGTTGAATATAATTTTAAAAAGAAAATCGTGTACTTCGGAATAGATTGGAACATAACGAAATACTAAATTTGATATTTAAATATTCAATTTAAATTCATCTGATGAAAGTCCCGGGACTTGACTGTGAACATAGTATCTGTATTAAGCGTGTTGTATGCATGAATAGAATAATAAATGTGCGCTGAGCGTAGCGCGATTACAGCACAGCCGCAAGACAGCGGTCCGTCGGCCGCGGTGTGTGGTGTGTGTGTGCGTGTGCGATAGGTCATCGTCATCTCTCGAATATTCATTCACTTATACCCGTCACAGGTATGAGAGTCTCATCACCGTGAACTAATCATCTCTGTACTATGTTGTGTGTAAGAAGAAAATCGTACTACGTACGTAATATCATCCGAAACATCGCGTATCGCATTACTTAACAAATTGCGATCATGCGAGATCGGCAACGGAAGATAGTAAGTACAAAATCCCTCTTAATTAAATCTCTCTTTTCATATGGTGTCATTTCCGACTCGCATAATTTTGCATAGACAATTTGTGAATCTCGCCATCCATTTCCATACGCACCTACGACGATGTGGATGCGCGACTATGTCATACCGCGACGACGACGGCATTCAAGATCAATCCGAGCATCAAAACGCTCGCCAGTCCGCTTGCATAACCGTCTATGTTGTGTAGACGTCCGTTTTCATCGCACATAATATCGCAACGTATTTTACGAGATGCTCATCAGTCGGAAGACTCGCCCGGCGCGTGTTTTACATAAATATCAAATGCGCAAAACAATCAAACACGCCGGACCGTCATCTCCGACACACAGATCAAAATCACTTTTACTTTTTGTTTAAAAAATATGTAATAATCTCGTGCGACACGCACATGCCAGCCTGAACTGAACCGATCCCATTTGCCGACGACGACGACGACGACGGACAGTGTTGTGCAAATTTACGACAGTTCTCACACGCGTTTCATTATAAATCCAACGCAATTGTATGGTAATACTCACTTACCGTCTCCGTCCAAACGTCCGTCCGTCCGTCCATTGCTTTAGTTGCGCCCCGGTCAATTGCTTTGAAAGCAAATTTTGAAATATAAATGTATAGCACATTCAAACTGACACCGCGCCGCCGCGCGTGCGCACACTTGCGACAGCAAGTGCGACTGTGAATTTACCATCGCACCAACACCTGACGAATTCAAACGGTTTCGCGCATTCGCAATGCTGGCGGAATTGGCATAGTTGAACAATATAATTTGCACTGGCTGGTTTACCATATCAAACGCGCTCGAATGCACGGCTCGAATGCGCGGCGCGCGAATATGCCCGCCAATAATGCCTAATGATAAACGATGTCAAAACACGCAAGCCGCGAGCGGGTTCGAGTGTGTGTACTGGGTGTGGAAGAGCAGAGTTGGTGTTTTTAAAAAATGCATTTGAAATACACAAATTTCGAAGAAAATGTATTCAATTGAACTTTGAGCAACGCTTTAAACTCCTTTTTCATGGACAGGAAAGACCGTAGTTTTCATCGGCTGAGAACTTTCATGAATAATGTATTATCAAATTTGTGATGTAAGACGTTCATCGACCCTCTTCTTCGAATGATTCGAAGCTGTTTAGTTCGATACTACATGTTTACTATCGTACTGCGTACTGTTATCAATAACTCCTGTTTTTTTTCAAACGTGTTGTGCGTTGAAGTTCAATGTCTAACCATTCCAATGATTTATAACATTCTGATCGATGCCAGCATCAACTAGTGAAACAATCCCTACTCGATGTTTACACACCTAGTAATCTGCATACGTGTATGTGTTATATGTGCATGTCATACACGACGCCAAAAGGCGTTAAATGGTCATCGGGCTAGATTGAACCGTAAATTGGCACGTCGCGGCTCGATTTCAACGACGACGTCACAGAATATAACAGTGTCCGTTTGTTTATCGGTCGCATGCGCACACGACCGTTCACATAATTTCAATCGAACGCGCGCGGCGACCCCCACACTCACACTCACGGCTAATATATGCGGGAATTATGCAACCTGAATACACGCAGCCGCACAGTCAGCAGCATCAGCCAGACACAGACGAACGAACGAACGTGAACGTGTGAATCAAAATGCCGCATCTTCGCTTCGTCGCGACACTGATCTTTAAGTTTATGTGTTCGCCGGTGTGTGAGTGTGTGTGTGTGTGTCTGTCTCTCAATAGATACATGCCATTATCAAATGTTCGCGCACGCGCTCGTGCGGAATTTCGGGCAAGTGTGTTTTGACAGGTGCGCGCATGCGTAAGTGTGGAACGAATCGCCAAACTCGACTGACTGACTGAGTGAGACGAACGCGTGATCGTGACGCCTCGAAAATGTGTCCGGTGATTAATCGTGTGTGTTGGTTGTTATGTAGTTAGGCCATTAATGTATAGGCCGTGTGTTTGGTGCTCGATGACAAATGGCCGGCAGCGGTCAATTGGCCTTTTTGTTACTAATACATGTAAGCCTAGGCGATTGCAGATAGCAGCAGTGACATAATCGTTTTTTCTTGTATTATTCCATATCTTAGATGCGACGTCGACGCTGGTCCAGAATGAAGTCTATCGGGTTGGGGCGGCTCTACGCTGAAGGTGAGTGGTGGTGGCATCGAGGAAGTGTGTGCTGTGTGTGTTTGTAAACACACAATTTTCAGATTGTGAACTCTGCCAAAAAGGTCATATGTACCGCCAGTGTGTGTTTGTGTGTGTGTGCGGAACGGTATGCAAAACCGGTCGGCGAATCTGTGCTGTTGTTTCTACTATTCATAGAGTAAATGCTCCTTCTAAAACACCCGTTTAGTCATTCAATTTTCCTCCCCCCATCTTGTCAATACAAAGCATTAATGTATAAATAAACAGTAACGAGTAACCGTTGTCATGTTTTCTCATCGAATGTGAACCCTTTCAATCGGACACTGTTTTTTCCATACATATCACAATATTCGACATATTTCGATAAAAAATGTTGATCATTCTTGTAGAACGTTATTTCTATAAAGTTATCATAGTTTTTTGCGAAGCACAAATCAATCTGTCGAATAAAAAAAAAGCATTAATACAAATATAAAACTTTAATCTTGTTGCTTGTTGGGCATTACTTTTCTCTACAGATAAATCTTTTACATGTTGTTCAAGCAATGTTATGCAGTGTCAAAAAACAAAACAATAAAGTTAACGAAAATGACACTTCCACAAAATTAGCTATAACTGTTGAAACTAAAGAGATACAACATACCAGTATTATGCATATGAAATCACAAAACCGCGATAAAGGGCTGTATCTTCGTACATTTTCTATATGAACTTTTTTTGTTGAATAATTCTATCATTTACCAACAAAACGCAGTATAAACAAATTTTAAATTTCTATTGAGAAGGCCCGAAACATGATAATTGAATAATACGTTTCGGTTGATTAATACTATCATTTGCGGACATTTTAACCGAGACTTTTTCGAATTAGATGAAACATGGTCTTGTGAATTCGGCGATAGCACTTTTACATTTCTACCTAACGTCCTTTGTTTTTAGTATTTCCACATTAATGATATTGTATTTGACTGATTTGTACTGCTGATTTCACGTAAAGAAACATGTCAAACATAAAAAAGTCAATAGGATTTCATTTCAGAGGAACGTTCGATGGAGCTAAAACGTATTTATTAATAAGCATGAAGCATTACGCTAAATAACCATTCATAATTGTATCTAGGGAAAGCAAGGCCGTTGACTGACCAACACATTTTTTCCTCGCATGTCTGACGCCCTGGACTTTTGAACACATGACATTTTTCATTGGGGTGATATTTATTGAGTGGCTATCGGACTGTTCATTCTATATTTATGTCGATTTCAAAATCCAGCAAGTGTCCGATCGAAGGGGCATCTACTCTACATATGGAATGGTTCGAGTTGTATCCGCGTGCAGATACAGTCAACAACAATAGATGTTGATGTGATTACACTTTACGGACTGCTCTATGTCTGTGTGTGTACATTGCGCAGAGTCACCATCGCGCTCGTCGTCGAGTTGCAATATTGTAGCTGCGAGCGCAAATGCGTCGCGTGACAAGAGTTCGCGATGAGTTGGCAGAGATTCAATAATATAATATTAACACATACCCCATTCCGTACATCCATCTTGCGGCTGCGCTGCCGCTGCTGTCAAATGCCAAGGTCTATTCACGCAATGCGAGTGTGTGTGTGTGGCATTGGTTCGCTGCGGATCTGCGGTGGATTGCACTACAATCCGCATTGCACGACGACGACGAAACGACGACGAACTCGCCATAAAACGCGTACATCGATCGCTTCACACAAATAGAAGTAGTATAATCTCACCCAGACACAATATTTGTTCGAGTGTGTGTGTGAGTGTGTGCGTGCGTGTGGCGAGTGGCGAGTGGCGAGTGGCAAATAAAAACAAACATTGTTGTCACGGACACGAGTATTCCGATCTGCACCCATGTGATGATCCATGTATGATAGATATGCACTGATGGCATCTTCTTCGCATCACTCACTGTCACTCGACGTCTCGCACTCAAGCGTTTAAGTGTATGCGTGATCTTGATTCGAAAATGATTTGGCCCGGCAAATGTATGAGTTGTTGATGTTGATTAGCAAATGGATGTTAATTAATTGACACTTACGCACAGTTGGGTGAAGAGCATCATTCATACGACTCTATTTCATTTGAGTCTGCCGATATGATCATCATAGGAACATCGAACGCATTGCATCGTAATATTCAGCATGGGTATGATCTCATTTCGTACATGAGATTACATGTAGAATTTTATTATACAAATTTGAATTATTTTCCCTAGAGTCCGCATAGAAATGCTAAAAGAAATCATGTCCAAATATACGTTGCGATCGATGATCCTATGAAACAATTGGTCATCTTGACTGAAATAGAGTAGCATAATAGTGCAGCATATTTATCATGTTTTCTGTTCGACTAGGCCGCATCGTTTTCTACTTGCTGTTGGCCATCTGTTGGACGTTTGTGCACTGCGAACCCGGTGTAAGTAACACAATAAATCCAGCCAGCGAATGTTCAAATTGATACAACTCACACCGGTTTCCATTTTCCGCCTACCAGTACCTGGACTTTGACAATCTGCCCGAGACGAATTTCACCTGTGCGGGCAAGGTCATCGGCGGCTACTATGCGGACCTGGAGACGTCGTGTCAGATGTTCCACGTGTGCACGATTGGACAGCAGGATGAGCCGATGGACATCAAGTTCTTGTGTCTGAATGGGACGGTGTTCGATCAGGAGACGCGCGTGTGCGAGCGTGTGGACGAGGTGGACTGTTCGCGATCGGAGCGCTTCTACTATTTGAATCTGGAGTTGTATGGGAATACGATGGTGCCGATACCGGAGGGTAAGTCGGATTAACTATCATTGGTTTACATTTTGAACAATCGAAACACCGAAAATAGTTCTTTCCTGTTCACTTTTCGTCATTTATTTACAGAGCCTTTTACTCATTTAAAACGGTATCTATCCAAAGAAACCAGTAGCTATTATGGCAAAAAATGCAATAAAAGAAGTAATATTATCCGTCAGGAATATAATTTTTCACGCCTGTGGATTCGCTTCGAAGTTAAGTTATCTGAATAATTCCAAAATT
>JANTBZ010040463.1:0-12925 GCA_024741255.1 Exechia fusca
GTTTCACTTGTGGATGGAAAAGATGGTCAAAATCAAAGGAAAGAGGTATCAATTGAGGCCTTATTTACGGTATTATCCGGATATGGCTTTTATTGACTATTTTCTGTTTTCAGACCTTAAAAACATTAACGCTGGAAAGAGACTTGGTTCCGGCAAATAAGAAATCGTTCTATACGAAGGACATCGAAAAGTTGAAAGATGACAAAATTCATAGTATCGTCCTTCAATAGAACTGTGATGATTATTCACAAATAATTTCATCTAAAAAATGTGTCCTTTTACCAAACGGCACGGACTTTCCGGACTGACTGTTGTGCATCGTTTGTTTGTCTACTTTCAGATAGACATTTTATTGAACCTATTGGTGAAAAATACGCTAACAGTGCATTCTAACAATACTTTTTTGGGGTCAATTTTATACTGACAAGAAATGTGTTTCATGAACCTAAAATTATTGTATTAGATCAGTCTCAGGTCCGAACTACGCGTTTGATTCCCAACCTTAATCCCGCAGCTTCTGGCAGGGCATCAAAAATTAACGAGAAAAAAAAATCGTAGCATGAATACTTCATACTATCGATCCTACAATCGTTGTTCTTTTTTTAGATTTTTGGTTTTGAACCTTTCTATTAAAGACAATTTACCATGTTAAACCAAATCGGTAGTTCTCGATGCATTTTTACCTCAATTACACGTAATGTATTCACTCGATATTGACGTACTACATATTCCACCCCACTTCCATCCCACCTCCACAGTACGGCCAGATCACACCTCAGCTGGCGTTCAAGGTGCTGCTGCAGTTCGACAAGTCGATCAACACGGCGCTGAACACGAAGGTGAAGGCGCGCGTCACCTTCAAGGCGGGCAAACTGAACACGTATCGCTTCTGCGACAACGTGTGGACGCTGATGCTGAACGATGTGGAGTTCCGCGAGGTGCACGAGTTCGCCAAGGTGGACAAGGTGAAGATTGTGGCGTGCGACGGCAAGAGCGAGTAGACGCAGCCGGCACCTTTGACGAGGAGGAGGCACATGGCAGAGACTTATGATCGTCGATGCGATGGATGGATCCAGTCAGCCTCGATTCGGTACGACCACAGTTACACAACACCCGCACAACTCGATCTCGCTCGATAAACTATTCGAACTATTATGAACCACCAGCAAAACAGACACACGATACATTCTCTGGACTCGTCGGAGTATTCAATGCCTAGTCGAGACTAGGCGCCGACAAAAGAAATACATTTGAATTTCGATCGACACTCAATATTGTCGGGCATTTTGTATGAATATTGTGGAGGTATGGGATGTTGCTGTGATTTTGGACATGGTTCCATACTACATACTAGGTTGATACCTACAGTTGTGGCCAAAGAAATCGAGGCATGAGAAATCTCAAAGCCAGGCAGAAGATAGAGCCAGATTATATTTTTTTTCAAATGAAGAAATGTTCCGTCAACACTGCGTAAACCCTTCGCAAAAAGCTATGATCAAAAATGTTAACCACGGCCTCTCGATTGCATTTAGAAGTAAATATTCACCAACATTGATCGAACAACATGGGCCTTAAACTTGTTCTTAGAAAATATCATGTGTCATGTGTCTGAAAACTACATTCTGCGGACATTAGAATATACCGTATGTCTAGGACAGAATTTATATGAATAAATATTGTTCTCTTCAGTAAATAGTCACTCACCGACAGACGCATTCCATTCGAAATAATTCCTACATAATAAATATTCCTATCCATTTAGTCCACGATTTTTTAGGACTAATCCGCATATGCCAAACAAATTTAGAACGGTTCAATGCCAGAATGCCAGCCAAGGACGTTCAAGAGTTTAATTGAATCGAATTTGGCAAATACCTTATTAACGCATGCATGAAATATAAAACGAATTAAGTCAATGAGTCTCGCCATCGTGAGAACAGCTTAGACTTTTATGAAGTCTCACATTTGTCTCGATGCATGATTTTCTAAGACCCCTCTAAGATTAACAAAAATAAATATTGAACCATTGTCGAGTGGCTCATTTCTTAAACATATAATAGGACGGTCATAGGAATCATCCTGATCCTGATGTAATTGAGAATATCATAAACTCAAATTAACATGGTCCGGTTAGCCACACATCAAAAGCAAATAAAAAGATAAATTAACTAAATGTTAACATTTCCACATGTTATATTGAGAGTTTGAGAGAATTGTTCCATTGTCTTTGGTACAATATATAATATTTTTCCGTTGTATCTTTTCCAAACATACTTCAATTTAAACTCGCAACAAATCTATGAATAAGAAAATAAAATGACCTTTTAAATTGAATACAAATCAGAGCATTATCACTTACACAGGACGTGTTTTTCCTATTTCTATTCTGCATTTTGAAGCCCTGATTATTCAGAATTATCAGTGATCGATATATAGTCGGTAACAATATGAAGTTAACAAGACACTTATTGCTGGTCTTTGGTACTCATTTGCTCCAAATGAACTATTTTCCATGTATAGCTCTGATCAGTTTTAAAAGTTTGATCAACGTATTTATCAGAAGACTGGCGTTTAACATAATACCGTCAAAAAGTACGATCCAATATTAGGTTAACAAGACAATTTTTTCGTACATATAGTCATGACCAGATAAAAATTGTCTACGGTTTTATTTCTAGATTTTGAGTTTCTCTATCGATATCTGAGAAATAAGGAGTACGCCTGAAAAAAACGCATAACATTAAAATTCATTAACTCATTAACCTGTTCAGCAATCTTTGAAAAAAAACGGAATATAAAATGTAATTCTTTTTATGATTATTTCTCCAATCAACAGAACAAAAACATTCGAATTTGACAGTATCGAGCTTTCCGGAATACCTTCCAATTTTCGTTTTTTTCAATGGTATGTATCTTTAACCTTTCTCGCTGCTGCAATACATTGTTTTTCAAATCTTCGATGTTTTTGGCATTAAGAATTTGTCGACTTCAATTGCATTTTTACTAGAGCTAGACTATAAAATACAAACAACCTATCGATTTGGCCAAAAATAGTGACCGGTCAAGTTGGAGCTTGGCTAAATAACCAGCTTAAATCGAAGCTTGCAATGTAAAAAACAAAAAACGCAAAAATATGAACATTTGTTGTGACACAACAATTTGAAACAGCGATCGTCAGTATTGTAAGGACACAGAGGCTATTCTCAGCTGTAATCAAGCGACAGTTTCACGCATATTTAACACCCTGAAGTTTTATACGATGATCAACATTCAAAACGTTTTAATTTGTTTAATATAAAACATGTTACAAAGCTGCGAATGATTTCTTTTCAATTACCATTACCCGAAAAAACAACCAAGAGACTTGTCATCTCCGCAATGTCTATAACAAACGCCTGCATGATGCTAAACCAATTTTACTCCCTCTCGATACCGATACCACGCACGGTTTCGTCGCATTGGCAGTTGGATATGAATAATTTTATTCGCTTAAAACTCAACACCCGCTATAACATTTCGCGCACATTCTATTTGCGTATTTCACACGAATACCATAACAAATGTGTGTACATATACATATCATAATTAATTAGTGTACTATAGCGTGTGATGTGTGTGTGTGTCTGTGTGTGTGTAGTCGTTTCGCTCGCCTCTCGCTGGGAGTGTGCATAACTTCTAATAGTGGTTTGGATATAAATTAATAATACGTGCGCACTTGTTTTTCTCTCAGTCGTTAGACAATATAAATAACAGACAAAATGTGTTGGCTTAGGCTCGCTCCTCCGCCACAATCACAACCAGATATTATTCCGCTTGTCCGCCAGCAACCGCAGCGATTCGTACTCGGCCATCGTTTCGCCGGCATCCGCCGTTTCTTCTTCGGTAGCCTCCTCGGCAGCCGCCAAATCATCGTCGATGCTATCGTAGAATCGCTGCTCGAAGGCCCGCACCAGTTGCGCCACTCCGCCACCTCCTCCGGAGCTGCTGCCATTCATCCGGCGTGTCGTTTGCTCCGGCGTCGGTACCGCATCGTTGCCTTTTTGTTGCTTTTTTGTCCGATTTTGCTCCGCTTTGTCGGCATCGAAAATCGTCGTCATCTTCCCTTCTTCAGTGCTGCTGTCCGGCTCCGGTGGCGGCGACAACAGCAGCGCCGGATGCGTGTACGCCAGCAGCTGGAGGCCGTCCGCCGGCGGCGGACTCAGAGCCTGGAACGTTGTGCGGAAGATCGGTGGCGGAGCCGGAGCGTTGCGGGCGAGATATTCGCCGATGAGACCGCGACGGCGGACGACGGTGGGCGCCGCACAGTCCGGCGTGGGCGAACGGGGAATGGCGGGTGGTGGCGCCGTCTGGTGGCGCTGGTGCGGATGGTTGGGGTGGTGGTGCAGCTGCAGCAGCGGCGTGCGAACGAAGGGCTGTTTGTGTGTGTTTGGGTGTCAGGTTAGCAGAAAATTAGTGGGCAGAATAAATGAGGGTTCAATAGAAAGAGGTTGGCGGGCAAGTGTGTTTGCTGGGTTTAAGTACGGGGTTTAGTATCGTTTATCTTCGTGTATATTATATTTGAGGGACCGGTATTGATTTTTCAGATATTGGTGATATTGAACGCCGTTGTACCGACAAAAACTTCTTAGGTTCGATCTCCTAATTAGATTATTTGCTGGTTTGTTATTTCAGATTTCTGTGCGTGTTGTTTGGATCGATTGTCGCTAATTTAGAGGCCGAATGTTTGACGGATTGTAGATATTTACCCTGACCGAGAGAAACGTCATTCTTTCCACTCGATTGAACTAGAACAATTGATGGGAATAAATAATAAATAATGCACAAAATCCCGTCCATATAAAAATAAATAAAACAAATGGCTTATGTGTTCAATTTGCTCGACAATTTGCTCGACAAATTTTTTTTTGGGCCCCCCTACCCAGAGGTGAGATTTGGCCGCGAATTTTCTCTAATGCAATACTACATGGTTAATTAAATCGGTGTTCTGGTCCCGAGACTCTCGAATTGATAAACATTTTTGGAAGTGCAAACTTTTGAATGTTCAAGACATTTCATTAGGTAGTTTGAAAGTTATGCCGTTTATTGTAACAAGCTGTTCATCATATACGAGCTAATTTGAAGATAGATTTTCGTTTCTTGAAGTAGCACGGATTTCTGATGGAAAAAGTGAGGCTGGAGACAAAGCAAGTTTATTTATGTGTGGTCCAGGCTTCTTCCCTAGCAATTGTTGCAATTGGTTTACAAAACTCAAAACTCAAAAATTAATAAGTCAACCAAATAAATTCGGAAACAGAACAGTTTTGGACGAATGTTACTTATAATGGGACCTGAGATTTTAAAATGTAGTATTTTTAGAGCCCGTATCTTTCGAGACCCAACAATAAATATTTGTATCTAGTCTATCAAATTCAATAACCTTTCATAGAAGTATAAAGATATTTTTAAATCTCAGGTTCCGTTATAAGTAACTTCAACCCAGTTTTGAAGCTTGAGATGCCTGTTTACCTAAAGATATAAAAACAATGGTTGGAAATATCGTGAATACAATTTTGGGAATGTGGGAGTTTGTAGGGAAGAAGCCGCAAAAACGCGAAATCTCACAATCGAAAATATGCCCATAATTTATGAATATGCCTATGAATTTTGGTTCTACCCACGTTTTTATTTGTATTTGGCCCTCATTGAATATAATTAATATCCAAATTCAAAATTGTGTCTCCAGAATGTGGCGGTATACATCGGGCTAGAGAGCATTTTGCAAGGGTTAGCGACCAATATGTTCCGAAAGTGATCGTAATATTCCATGATCGCAGAATTTAGGATAAGAGCCTTGATGTAGGGGATACAAAAAAGTTGTCATCAACAAGTTTGCGTTTTCATCATTCCCGGGGCTTGATGAACCATGTAGTAGAATGAGGTTCATTCTACATAACTACATCATTACAATGTGTGTGGGTGTCTCTGAATAGATGGACTATTACGATTAATGCAATTTACGTGTGCGTACTATTATGACGCATGGTAGAATATTTTCACTTGTATGTTGTCGTTATTTTATGATTAACAAAACTAACTAAAGTTAATCTGCGTGTTGTCGTTATTCAAAATTTATTCAATAATCATTAATAACAAATAAACGATATTCCTGTGCGTTTTTCGTATATCGCATAATTCGTGTTGGGTGTTTCACGGTATATGGTTTTCGTTTGGAGGTTCTATTCCACAGGTGTAGTTTTGTGTTTCGGATGGGTTAAATGTCATTGGGAAATGCGCGGTCTAGCATACAGTTTCGGAAAGCTATCAATATAATATCATTCCGCACTTCGTCATACTTGTTCACAGCTCACAGTTGCGGATGCGTGTGCAGAATTGAGTAGAAGTATAAAAGTTACAGGTTTGTTTCGTATCGGTGTAAATTAGGAACTGAAGAGTAATTGGAATAGTTTCAACATATCGTAGTCTTGGTAATGTGAGGACACAAACGTAACAAAAACATCAGGCACATGCACATGCAAACAAAACAATCGAACGAATGTGAGGGCGAATGAAATGAACTAATGCAATAGGTGACGGTTTGACTATTACAAATCTTATCGCAGTCAAATTCAACCATTCAAATGTCTTACAAAATACTCGAGAGAAACTTACTGTTGGTGACGGTGGTGATGGTGGTGGTGCGGTGCTCGAATAGGGATGTCAGATCAGAGCACCAATTTTGTTTGCCGGGAGAAGTTTGGTGTCGCAGATACGAAGTACTAGTGGAGTTCGCATTTGCCGAGCCGAGTGTAGGAAAGTGCTGTGTGGTCTTATTACATCTCCCGCTTTAATGTGTGAATTGTGCTGTACGTGGAAATCGTGTTCTACGTAACCGAACAATACGGAGGCAGAAAAAAACGGAGCGAACGTCGTCACATTTTTCGAATTGCCAGAGCGCGACGAGCATCGCCAGCGACCATGCGCCAAGCACCCGTCGACGACTGGTGGTAGTGTTCTTCGATGACCGAGGTTCTTGAAGTTGAGGTTGAAGTGGCTGCAGTCGAGACCATCAGCGACGATCTAAGATGGCGAGCCGAGCGCTAGCACAGTGGTAACATTTTCGTTTAGATTTTGCTACATACGACCAATTTTGTGGATGGACAAAAACGCTTTGTATACTGTTCCAAAATAGCATGGATTTAAGGAGGTTTAGGGATTCCAACAGAGGTTTGTTGAAAATGTTAACATCTACAGATAAGTATGAGCTTTTGATTGACAATGAAATTTGTTTCAATACTTTCTATATTATTTAGAAAATTACGTTACATTTTATATAACTTGTGTGGTTTCAAAAATATTATACAAGACTCATTTTATAGAGTCCGAGAATTATGAATTAGTGAAAGACCAAAAAGACCCAAAAAGTCGACTTTAGGACTTCTTTTTGGGTCGTTTTGAGACTTGAGATTCTTTCTTGCTTTCGATATAGAAACATTTATTCACACCAAAAAGCATTATTTATGGATTATTTTGCAATGTGTTGATTTGTTAGGTCGAAGTACCTGATGAATGGATGGCAGCAATGAAGCTTGATGGGGGAATGAAACGAATGCCAATGAAAATGAAGACGAAGCCCAGTCACATGAGTTAGAAATGGCCATATGAAACACCAAATTGTATAAACAGGTCGTGCAACTAATTTACTCAAGCCACACACATAATACTGGATGAAAAAAACAAATGTCAGGATACGATTTTCTATCATTCAGAAGTAACTACTTTATATAAACATAAAACATGAAAATGTACATTAAAGCGGGAGCTGTGTGTTGTGCGATGAGGAAAATAAATCGGTAAAAGCGTGTTGGAAAATAGTAGGTAGTTGTATACTGGTATGTGAGATATAATGCACACGCACGCAACGCACATTAGATATTTCTTTTGAATCGAGGACATCGCGTAATTCGATAAGTTTATCATTGTATATATTTTTCCGGTTCTTGTTTGTCGAAGTGTGTCTATCATGTATGTTTGTGTGGTATGTATAATAATAGTGTAATGTCTGTGTTCAGTTTAGTTGCTGTTCCGCGATATCGATCAGTTGGACTTCGAATCATATCAGTTTATGCCATGTCTGTTTCGATTGCTGATGCTTGTTTTTATGTTTTTCATTCTGTCAATGGATTGTACTCACAAGTAACAAATAATAATATAATAGCTAAAAGTGTCTGATGTGTAATGTGTTATGTAATTTTTTCGTATGGTTGGTTTGTAAATCCGTCTGCCTATCAACGTGTTTTCGTTTATGCGTAAATGAGTTTGGATACTATCTAGAGTAGTAGATGCGATACTATTTTTTTATCAAAAGACTGACGGAATACTCTCAAACACATTTGCAGTTCTATGTGTGTGTGTGTGTATTATTTGTATTTGTATAGTACGTGTGTGTCTGTATGGAAATTGCATGGAATCATGTAAGTAGTATAAATCTTTTCGAGTGTCTTTATTATATCGCATATTACCTCATTCGTATCTAACTGCGGGCGCATGGTTGTTGCAATCGATCGATTCCGCAATTATCGTGTGTGTTGTAAATCTCAACCTGACTACATTAACGTGATCTCTATCTCTGTCTGCATTCGGAATTCGATATCGTCAAACTCGGCGCAATAACTATCTGTTACATAATCTATCAATATATTCCTATATATCTGCGTAATTATACATGTGTATGTGTGTATATATGAATGTATATAATATTGTACAACGCAATAAAGTAGTAAATAAAGGAAAATTGACATCACAATGGTGTTTGCTTGAAACCCACTCGCCCATCTCTTTCTAACTCTCAACCCCAGATCATCGCCAAAGTCTAGATAGTAAAAATTGCCAACAAACAACCGCCACACCCCGTATCCAATTCTATTTACATCCCCTACCTCCTCGATGTGTGTTTAATTGTGTCGGTTTGTTTTCTGTTTAGTTCGCGGATTCAAAATGCTAAACGAAACACTCTCGACGGTGCCAGCCAGAAGATCTCTTCTGTCTCTGCTGCTGCAGCTCGCCTGCAACGAATAACTACAGAACTCGGTGTGAGTGTGGAGGCGGGCATGTGTGTGTGTTAGATGAATGCGCAGTATACCCAAGACCGTAGAATAGTTCGTAAAACATTAGCACTAGGAAATAAGCGCAAGACCCAAATCGACCCTAAAAGTCGACTTCGAGGACTCTTTTTGGAATGATTTCTGTCTTGAACATTTTTCTTGTGCTCATATTTTACGGACTCCCGCAAAATATGATCACTGGGAAATAAGCACAAGTCCCACATTGACCCAAAAAGTCGACTTTGGGTCGATGTTGGTCTTGAGCTTTATTCGAGTGCTCATATTTTATGAATTTGTATATCTCATCCGAGTGCATATTCCATGCAGTCTTAGCCGGATATATCAATCGAAAATATTAACAGCTATGGCACAAAATCGAGAAAAAATTATATATTTCCGCTATGCACTTGCTATTTTTATGCATTGGTAAATTCTATTATTTTTTGAAAATCTGCGCCATAGCCATTGGCAATATTTCCGTTCCATATATTCGACTGTGCATAGAATACCAGCCCCATTTTTCGTAGTTTTTTAGTGTATGCGTGTGTCTGCGTGTTTGTTTTCGGAAAGGATGAAGCGCTGCGAACTCGCACACAGACACGAACAACATAACACAACATGATGGAGAAGCACACGATATATAGAGGAAAACACTTGCGCAGAAACCACATGACTGTTCAAACACCGCAGGCGCACAGAAGGACAACCAACAAACTCACTAACTAACCAACACAGATGAATAATTACATTTTGTGTTGTTTTCTGAGCATCATCATCTGAACACGGAATGTTGAATAAATTGCGAAAGAATATTGACATTAAATATACTTTATTGGGAAGCTCAAGGCAATGCTCGTTGTAAATAAAATATGTCCAAGTTACCAGAATTTTGGTCAAAGTATCCGAATCAAGTCGGATAATGACTCCAATTGAATTAGCAAAATGCACAGAGTTAGCTGCAGAATTTTACGTCATCCTAAATTTAAAGCTTTAAATATTAGGTGACTATTATTTGTCATAAAAATGTCTTCTGTAGAGAAAAATTACGAATAAATTATTTTATTTATTTATTGGTCAATCGAATGCATTATGTCTAACTCAAACATTCTTGACAACACATTCGCAAATATTAAAAATAGAATAATACATTGAAAAGCTTTAAAAATTTAATAACTCCAGCACATTAACTCAATTTAATACTTGATCGCAGTTCGCAGTGTAATATAATTCTTACAATTTAAAATACTGATATCTTATCGCTCACTTTAGGCTCATTTAAATTCGAATTTGCTTTCGTCATTTATCACACAAACCATGTTCGAATGAGTCTCAACAGTGAGCGTTTTGCGGTTATATGATTCAAGCGCACATCTTCCCAGGCCTTTCATTTTCACAAACACACACACGTACACACATTTTATACACATGCCACACATCCCGCCTCCTCCCATCCCCCTCCACACTCTCTCCGCCCTCCGCTCAGCACATCTAAATCTTAAGCATATTCCAGATCCGTGTTCGTAAATTAGATACCTTGCCGTTCTCAGTGATATCGCCGCCCGAGGTCGCAGCCGATGGCGAGCCAGCAACCTGCGACTGCGAGCCGGCCAGTGTCCCGTCGCCTCCTCGTCCAATCCCGTCCAGTCGGTCCGCACTGCGACCCAGACCGCCCGCGTTTGCCGATGCACTCGAGACACGACGCACCGAGACGCCACCAGAGGTCGCGACTGCGGTCCGCCTGGTCTGACCTTGCGAGAAGCTGGAGCTGAGGTCCGTTTTCTTCGAGGCGGAAGATGAAGAAGAAGACGAAGCCTTGTAGACGAGCGGGGCCTGCGAAGCGGTCTGATGAATGAGTGAGTTAGTGAGTGGATTCAAATGGACTGAATCGCAGCGATAAATGGAATCAATGACACACATTTCGTAAGATTCGAAACCAATACTACATGGGCTGATTAGACCCGGAACAATCTTTCGGAACAACATTCTTTCAGCCAGCCAGCCAGAGAAAAACTTAAAAGTATATCAGAACTTCAATTAATTTAGAAAGTATGTAATTGCTATTTCCTTTACTTTCACGCGGATCCATATATTCACACAGTTGGAAAATCACGCATTTTGAGTCTGGTTAAATCACTGCTTTCTGATAAGTTGAAGTGTCGCTAAGACCTAAACATAAGAAACAGCAGAACAAAAATAGTTCGCAATTTATTAAATTTATTTCATTTGACAGAGAGCGACTAACCAAAGTATACCAAATCATACAATATGAAACAGTAGAATTACGATTTAATTGCGGAAGGGTAAGGATTGGGCAATTTTGCTATGAAAGTTTGAGGAACTCCCACTCTGTAATTTGGAATCAATTTCGAAATGGTAAAATGTAATCGATAGACCATTTATTTGTTTATATTTTTGCTGAACATTATTGCCCCGTATCGGGTCCAAAAACCGAGAGCATGTTTCTTTTACGTTTTGCCTTCAGTTGATTGTGTCCAAAACTATACAGTCGAAAAACAACCAATACGTTTATTTTCTCTCATTCATTCGTAACCATTACAGACCAAGAAATATCATCATGGTCTCTATCATCTACTTCCGCGTATTCTAGGTGCGCAACCCCTAAATTGGGATTGTTTCATCATATTTAAATAGCAATAACAGGAAAAGTATTATTAGAGATATTTTACAAGGGGAGGTCTCGCACGTGTCGTTACGGACCGCAGTGATCGTCTAGCTGGTGATTCTAGGAGCAAAATAAAGATACCCGTCTAAAAGGACTGTTGTCATGCGCCCTGTGTTCGAAGATATGAGCAGTTGAGTTTGAAAATACGATAACTTATACTGTCTACAACTTCTCAGAGAGAGCCCTAATGTCAAATTAGTCGTAAAAATGTTTCATTGCCTAACTTGAATCTAAAATTCTGCATCAACAGATTTTCGATCACTGTCATTATAAATGACATTATGATATGAGACATCGCCGTTATATCAGGCAGTCCGAAAAGTCCGTATCGATTTGTAGAATGAAACATTTTTCAGATGAAAATATTTCAGAACTATTAACATGGTTCTATTAAAGGACGATACTATGCATTTTTAGATCTTCAATCTTTTCGATGTCCTTCGTATGGAACGATTTCTTTTGGCCTCAAAATATGCCTTGTTTCCTGCAATATCTCTTTCACCGGTACTAAGTCTCTACCTAGAGATAATATTTCTGAGGTCTGAAAACTGAAAATAGTCGATAAGAGCCATATCCGGATAATACCGTAAAAAAGGTAGAAATTAATAGCTCTTCCCATTGATTTTTGCCATCATTTCCAGCGACATGCGAAACTGCGTAGTCTTGGTGGAACAGCACATCTGCACTCGCCATGTGAAGCGTTCCTTGTATACACTTTGAGCTTCAGAGGCTCCATACATTCAATTTATTAGTCTATGTTTATTGTCTTTCCTTTTCCAGGTAGCCGATGTAGAATAATCCTTCCGAGTCTCAAAATATAGACGCCTTCCGACTGCTGTGTTTTTATGAACTTAGGAGAGGCTTTATCTCTCATTGCTCACTCAGATGACTAACAATTGGACTCCGGAAAGTCGTGATGGTGTAATGAAGCATTAATTTTCTCTAATTTACAAAAAAGTAGCTTAACCGCGTTCGATCAGCCCAAAACACTTCTCAAAAATAACATCACTTACATGTTTTGGTCAATTTTTAGGACGCACATTTTTGCATTGTCCAATAGAATGTAATCGCGGATATTTCAACAAGAACCATTTCAACGATTTATATTTTTTTTTATACGAAAAATCGTTAAGAAATCTTGGTTTTCAAAAACCTGATTCTT
>JANTBZ010040474.1:0-12921 GCA_024741255.1 Exechia fusca
ACTATTCGTATATTACTACCCCAATTAGTTGACTTAAAAAATGCCAAAAATCAGAGTTTTCAAGTTTACGACCATTTCAGGATAGAGCCTATAACTTTTCACTGGACCGACTTACAACAATGTGTTGATACTCGAATGAAAGAGAATGAAATAGTCTGCAAAAATTCTCATCTTTCGAAAAAATGTAATAAAAATCACCGAGCGAATTATCGCTTGGTGATTTCTTAATATAAATACGGAGCGGCCTTCATTAGGGCGTAGTCAGCCTGTTTATTCAATAAAAATGTATCGTTGGATCATTATAGATTGTTTTCCAGGAATGGTTCAAACTTGAACGATCTAACTGATTGGGGTAGTAATAGCTTAAATCTACAAGCATGTGAATATATTCAATTTCAGGTATTTTCTAGCATATCGAGCATCATATGTTACGCTCAGTATTCAAAGTAGGTTTTTGACCTATTGGATTTATTAGTGCATTAAAACCAGTTGGATTATATTACACCCCAAACCATGTACGGTATCTCAATAACCTAGACAATTCATATTATACAGCAACTTGATGAACCCTGAGCCAGTTCGTTCGCCCAGTAACAGAGTTTTGAACCCGACAATAAATGTGAATATCGACTATTTCCGGTTGCGCAACATATCGACGACCAAGACGCAGGGTCAGAGAGTGTGCGTCTAATTAAAGAACACACCTAGTCATAGCTCATAGTACGGTCCCGTGTCAATCATCATAACACCTTCACTAGTACGCGCGATTGGCAATTGCTATAAATACCTGTGCGCGCGCCATAATAATTCGAACACGCGATTGATCTACCGTGAACTCACACACATCGAGCATTATCAAATACCGAAAAACCTAGACAACATTGACTGGTAGTGGTGGTGGTCTAATGCTCGCTCGCTTGGCGTTCGTTGACAATAGAATATGTTGGCCATGACCATGGTGGTACGCCACGCGAATAAAATGTTTTGATACGCGTGGAGCACACGGACGACATACATGGACTGTTGGGGTTATTGTGCTTCGGCTGCGCTAGCAGAGTGGTACACATGGGCGCAACATTTGCGCACGATCGGGTTCAACAACACTGGTTTGAACTCGTTCGCGTACACACGTACTACTATATATGTAATCACGCGCGCCCCTGGCGCAGCCAACGCAATTCCTGGCTCCCGATCGCGCGCGTTGGAGAATGTGAGACTCACGTGTGCCATATCAGCGCACACATGCACACCGCAACAGATACACACGAATGAGGCCAAGTTCGGGCCAGCTCGGCGCAGCGCGCGCGCAGCGTGCATTTTTCGCCTCGCGTGCGATCATCGCGGCGAGAACAAGTCCGACGTCTTTCTCTCTGGAATAGCATGCTGACTGCATTGCTGCTGCACTGACTTCGGAGTCAATAAACTCGCAACTATTCGCACGTTTGCGCGCGCCTCGCATGCGGGCACATGGGCTGGGCTGGGCTGCATTATGTGCACATAAGTGCGCATATATACGGCACGCACGCACGCGTTCGCACATTATGTAGTTGTGAGTGCAGAAATGTGCAGTGCAGCAGCGCATTAGATCAACGTCCTCCACGGTCATTGCCATTTGCGTGTGTTTGGCGCTTGAGCTGTGCCGGTCACCGCCACGACGACGGAGGAGGAGGAGGAGATGCCGCGCAAGAACAGACACACTCTTATGCTCGGACAGTTTTGGCCGTTTCCGTCAAGATGGAGAAGTTTGTACCGACATTTGAGGTAGAGAAATTTCCCGATGTAAAAGTAGAATACACATTTTGAATAGAGAATCTATCATCACCGTTGATTTTAACTTTTAACATTACTAACTTAGGTTTTGAGCAGAGCATAAAAATCAAAGCGATGCGAGACCAAGAAAAACAATGACACAAAACGAGATCATTTGAATATAGGTTATTCAGTAGTGCAATTCTCGAAATATTCTTAGAGAATTCCTACGCTGTAAAACGGAATCCTTCCGTTTGTATCAAAGGATAACTTCATCTGAATCTCGGTTATCCAGGATAGCTGTTGAACGTTTTCCAATCTAGTTTGGATCGTCATTTTCGGCAGGGATATTTCCGATTCGAAGAAAAGGTCGAATGAACATTTTGAATAGAGAATCATTTCTTAACATAACTATCGATTTTAACATGGTTTTATGCTTGTCATAGATTTATCTGAACAAGAAATAAACAGTTAGGCTTACGTTTTCTATTAATATAAGCATTGATCAGAACAATACAAAATATACGATGGAATACTAAGAAAAACACAGAATCAATAGTATAACTTAAATCTTCATACCTCTTTTGAATTTCGGTTATTCAGGAGACCTGTTAATCGGAATATTGTTTAAGTATTTTTGGCAAATTCTTAACCTTATCGAAATCTCGGTTATCCAGAACATATGTTCAACGGATTTCTTCCCAGTCAACAAAATTCACAACATAATTCACAAATTGAGCACACGTTTTTTATTTTCATGAAAACAATTCAACTAATCATCTAGGCTTTAGGCTATTACTTTCTCCTATTTTGAGCAAAACAATAAAAACTAAAAAAATCATTAAAAAACACTGGATCAAAAGAAGTACATTTGAATCATTAAACCTTATTCGAATCTCGTTTGTTGAACGGACAATTTCCAGTATTGTATCAAAGAAAAATAATGTATGTACAATGTATAATGTGAGCAAAATAAAAACCTCGTTTGAATCTCGGTTATCTGTTAAACGGGCACCTTTCCAGTATCGTATCAAAGAATAAATGGCATTGTTAGTCAATTCACTTCATAATCCACAAATTATGCACACTTATCTTCTTTTCTTGCCGAGTTTTCATTTAGTACATAAAACTCCCGACTTATCAGCCCGATCGGCCGTCGGCCCGGTGAACATCATAATAATATGCGTTCTATGCTCGGCGTGCGCGTGCATTCTCGCAGCTCTTCCCTGCATAAATTCGCACACTCCCCGGCTCCGAGTCCTCTGCGCGCAATTGAATGAGCCGCATGCGAAATAAAAACAATACGAACCAGCCACGCCAGCCAGTGAAGACATAAACGGTTGGTGCGCGTTTGTGTGTGCAGTTGTGTGTGAGATCACTAGCGTACATTGACTCCAGCCGACGTCGTCGTTCGCGTCCACATCGTCAACGCGAGCGATGCAAGTGAAAATGCACTTATCCGCGATGCATTCGCGTGTACAAACGCGAACAAGCAGCATTTACGCGTGCTTGCGTGCGTGTACTCAACCGAACGTTGATCGTGCGCGCACGTCTCTGCGCCTGATCAACATACCCATGCCCATGCGAGTTTGTGCATTTTGCAAGACCTTTAATTTGAGCCAATCGATCGCGACGCGGTTCGGCTCCCTATATAATTTGCGCCGCAGCTTCGAGAGCATTACACACGTTTTTCCGGCCAATAAAGGGTGCATTCAACTGCGCACCGAAACCGAAAAATTGTAATCGCATCGCGCGATCTTCGCGCGGCGGCGAGGTTACCATCATCATCGAGATTGCACACACACATGCGCATGCGCATTAGAGACGCACACGTGCGCACGACGGTTCATTGGCCGACCGACATCGAGCTGCATGGCAACGTGCATGCGTTGCGAGCCTGCTTTTTTGCGTTCGCAGTCCCCACACGACCAGTTTTGCTGTTCAATGACACTACTTTCTTGTGATCGAGCGGGGCACAGACGCAGGGCACATTGAACCGTGTGAGCAGATCTCTGTGCGTGTGCGCGTATTAACTCGTTTGCTCTATAATAGTTATGACGAGTGTCCGCCGGCCCGACGGAGAAAGAGCGACAGCTACACACAAACTGCATCTCTAAATGCCGGCAGGCAGAAACATACACACGCACGCAAGTGCATGCGTGCATGCGTGCATGCTCAGTAGTGTGGGTTATATGTGTGCCATTAAACCTCTCCAGTGCGCCCGACCGATCGCTCGCGCTGTATATATGTAATTAGGCACGGGCACACGATCGCATGCACACGCGCTCGCATTTATATATTTATTTATAAGATTGTTATGTTACTGGTGCAGCGATCACATACACGCACACGCAATCGTTTCACTCGCAGCTCGCATCGCTGAGCGTGTATGTTGCGCGCAGTGTGCTAAGCGCGCATTGGTTGCATGTTGCATTCAAACCTACATATTACACACGACGACGATACGCGATGTGATGTGTGATCGCATCGCTGTGCGCATTCGCGGCGTCACGCGCGCCGCCACCATCACGCACATTATGCTGCGCGCACCTCACACACAAACGCGCTCGAGTTCATTCACTTCCATTTTCAAGTGCATCGATCTCTTGTGTTCGCCAGCGACGCGAAGACAGCACAAGACAGCGCAAGAGTTGCATGACCATCTCACTACTACTATGGGCTTATATACAATGCACGCGATGTGCACGCGATCTTTCGCCCATGCATGCACACCGAGTGCGCGAGTTACACAATGCGCGCTTTTCTCTTTGCAAAATCGGACGGACGGTCGCGAATTTCTTATTCCGACTGACTGCATGTTGATGAGATCTGCGCGGATATTTCTCATCGCATCGCGTATCATGTTCGCAAAAATGCACATGCAAACGATCTTGCGTGAGCGTCTGTGCGTGTGTGTGTGTGTTGTACCCATGAACTTCACACAAACACACGCAACGCAAGCAAGCAGATAGCCAACTAAACACACAGCGAACAGAACCAGCGCAGCGCGCGTCGACGAAAGTATAAACGCTCTCGCATGCATTCGCCGCTTGCGATCGCGTATATCGCGCTGTGTTTGTGTGCCACCACCTTGATATCATGTTAACACACTTGGCCGTACACACAACACACACTCGAACACGCACACATATGCATTCATTTATGCCGGTTCGCGAGCGCTGCGGTATTATATACGCGCTTTTGTTCGCTCGCGCGTCGCGATCGCGCTCAGCTCGCGTGCGCGTTCGCTATCTTTCTCTCGCCGCTCTCCGCGAGCGCGTTCACACACACACACACACAGACGCAACTCATGCGCATTTCCCCCACCGTGTATATGAGCTGCGACTCTTGTACATACACAACTCTACACGCGAGTCTCTCTGTGTAGTACAAACACACAAGCAGACACATACTCGCCGCCGAAGTCTCTCTGACCTTCAGCGCGGTTGGCGCTCGCGTGCATGTGTGTGTGTGTGTGTCTGTTTGCGCGAGTCAGCGTCAGCAACGCCAGCGCCGCGCGTCGAGCGATATTACGTTTTCGCTGGCTGGTAGGCTTAACCAGTACAAATTTTCCTTTCGTTGGCAGCGGCACGAAATCTTCTGTGCAGCTCCGTCGATCCGTCGCGGTGTGTTTCTCCGATTCGGTTTCGCGGTCTCGTGCGCCGATTGTATTTCGGTTTCGAATCTTCGTCTGCCAGCAGCAGACCAGCTCAGCAAGCAGCCCATCATCGGCATCAGCTCCAATGGATTTACAGTGAAATTGTGTGGAATTGTGCAGACATATTGAACACCTTACACACCTGATCTTGCATGGACAATTGGACAATTTCGGATACCCATCAACGATCAGACAGACACACAACACAATCAACTCCACTCACCTGGCCCATTGCCAGCCACTGATCCGGCATCATGTTGATGTCGCCGGACAGCTCCCACACGCACACCCAACATCAACAGTCCGCCAACGCGGCCCATTTGGCAGCCACACATCACCAACACCAAACCACACACCCACAAAACTCGGCCCCGCGCCAAACTCCTCCAACCGGCGGCCCGATCATGATGATCGCCGGCCAACCGGCGACCACGGTCATTCGCGTCCAAGTGCAAGAGTGCTCGCAATCGCAGCCCCCAGTCGCGGCCTCATCCTCCACATCGGCATCGTCCACGTCGTCCCCATCGTCGTCGTCCTCGTTGTCCTCGCCTTTTGGCCGCACCTCTCAGATGCACTATCCCAGCTCGACGGCCTCGTCAGCTTCGTCGGCTCCGCATTCGCCGCCGGCCGCTCAAACGACAGGCCAGTCGTTCGGTCAGTCGCCCACGTCGTACTTTGTGAATCACTCGCGTCAAGTGTCGGCGATCGTTCGCTGTCCGCGTGCACAAAGTCCAGCGATGATGGAAGGGCATCAGCAGCAACAGTCACAGCAGCAGCAGCACCAGCAACAGCAGCCACAGCAACGCGTTTCGTTGACCCTGAACGCCATAGCGTCGTCAGCTTCGTCATCTTCGTCCGGCACATTGTCGCATCCGTCGCATCCGCAGCAGACATTGTCGGCGAATGCTCCAGCTCATTTGCATATGCATTCGCACGACAACGGCGGCAGCGGCGGCGTTCGGCCATTGCCACCGCCGCTGATCAAGCAGGAACAATTGTCGTCGTCGTCGTCGTCGTCGTTGCATCTCCAACATCAACATCAACACCAGAACGCACACATGCAGCAGCAGCAGCAGCAGCAGCAGCAGCATCAGCAAGTGATTATTCATCACCAACAGCACCAGCACCAGCAGCAATCTGTTGCCAGCGCCAGCGCATCGGGCCGGCCCGAAACACCTGAGTACACGAAATCGTTTCCGGTAATGGATACGACCGTGGCCAGCTCGGTGAAGGGCGAACCAGATCTGAATATAGGTATGGCGAGTTCACAATTGTGGTCACTGTGATCAGTGATCATGTTCGCAAATAAATGCAGCACCTACACATTCACACGCTCTGCCCTGAAAACTCGAATGCATTTTCTGCATCGGCACACACGCACAACTACCGAACTTTTACCCATAAATCCATCGGGGTGGCATACATAAACTGACGCATGCGCGACATGCGTGTGTGTGGATCGAAAGTAAACCCCTCGACATCGTCGTTGTCTGGTGCATTTCGCATACGTTTGCATGCAATTTCCATTCCAATGCAACACGAACACACACGCACAAATAACCCACACACACGAACGGGCTTGCCTGACGTAGAAAGCATATTGCTGATGCCGATGCAAAGGTGCGCGCAGTTTCAGTCAGCATAGCGTGGTTTGAACTTCGCGCGCAAGCGGCATCAAATGCACATTTGCGAAACTCTCACCGGTGTTTTCGGTGTGCACGATCGCATGCTCGTTACACCGACTATGATCGTGTCATCCATAAAACAAGAGCCACTTCGCATTCGTTGTCTCGTGAGAGACACACAAAACACTGCGCACAAACATACGGCGGCTTAAACTACGATCGCTACGATCACGCGCCTGAGTGCTTGTGCATAGAGAAAAAGTGCACGCAATCGAAAGTCTTTCACTTTTTGCAATGCACGGTGCGTTGGCGCACACACGTTGGTGCGTCTATTTTATCAACGCATGCACACATTCGCTGTGAAACTGCGATGTGCAATGCAATCACGAATCGAAGAGGCACACGCACGCACTTACCCACATACTGCAGTACATGCGCCATTTCACCTGCACATTGGCACGCGATCAATGACCTGCGATCGCGAGCCACGCGCTGCACAATGAAAGCAAAATCTGCACTGGTGCATGGCAAGTGGCAAGCATGTAAGCAGCAACATTGCATGCATGGTCGTGCGTACAAAGAAAGAAAGCCTTTCTCTCTGGCTCTGGCTGCATTGCACTCTCTGCGATGTTGTGCTGCTTGGTCGGGCAGCCAATGATGATGACGATGATGATCGTGCACTGCGCTTGTGACGTCACGTGAATATGCGCTCGACGTGCGCTCGACGTGCGGTCACGGTGAAAGAAGAAAGTAGGTTATCATTTCTCTTTCGTCGAGATCGCCGTCGCTGACGGACGGACGGACGGACTCGCGGGTATTTTACTCGCGTGCGTGTGTGTGATGTTCATCTCGTTTTCATTGGCGTTGTATATACAAAGATATGCGTGTATAATGTATGTATACACCGCGGAGAGTGTGTAAGATTTTGTACCGGTGTGTGCGAGAGAGTGTGCGTACCCAAATAGGAGAAATGCGCGAGTGCTCGCGACGGGCCTCACCTTGAAGAACGAGTTGAACACGCTCGCGCGATCTTGAATTGTGCTCGCGAGCCTCGAGTGTGTGGATACTTTCTCCGCGCATTTCTCCGACACTACTATACGGGCGCACACACACACAGTAAACTAAATGTATGTGCAAGGGCATTGACGCGTCTGGTTATTTAATAGAAATGCACTGGGCTCGTCGTCAATGAACATGTACCACATGCACATGCGCACACTTGCGAAGTGGTCTTGAAAGTTACGTAACTGGTAAACTGGTCGGTCGGTCGGTCGAGTGTTGGGATCGGTCAGGAACGACGGGGAATGTAGATGGAAGTAGAGACTCTGTTAGGTATAGACAAACTTCAAAAGCAGTGTCAAAATATGAGCTAAGGAACTTAGCGCAAGACCAGCGCAATGTTGACTCCTTATTGTGTCGCTTTATAACTTACGGACGCCTTCGAAAGATTCGAGCTTATTTCCAAACAACTGATATAACTAAACTTTCACCTATTTACTCTATCCCACAGAATTCGACGGCACCACCGTCTTATGCCGGGTCTGCGGCGACAAGGCGTCCGGCTTCCACTACGGCGTACATTCCTGCGAAGGATGCAAGGTAAGCGAAACGTCCAATTTGCCAGAGCTCGATTTCACAAGCCCCCCGTTCAACCTTTGCCCATGAACCCACCCCTTAGAAACTACACTCGTCCGCGCGCACGGCCACAGACGGCATTCGAACATCTGTTGCGTCGCGGTTCTAACGAACACGACACGAATTTGATTATATAAACTTGAACTCGAGCGCACGATTGGCATACGAGCATGTTTACACACGCACGCACACGGCGGCACAGTCGGCGTGCGACTTGCCCTTGAAATGAACGAACAATTTCGACGGTTGAACCAGTTCTCAAAAAACACGTCGCGACGGTCGTTCGCGCTCACAAATGATGACTCGCCGCGCTTGCGCACCTGTGTGTGTCTATTCCGCGCCGGGGCCCATATGCTTGTTGAACCATTTTTTCTCGCGGTTCGCCGGGGGGTCGCGCCGCGGTCCTAATGGGCTGTGCACTACCCAGAAATCGTTTGGCACGGGAGTTATGACTTCTTGCACTTGTGCGACACGACATTTCGGTTGCGAGGTAACCGCGCGATTTATATGTGGTGTACCCGATGATGGTATCTCGACAGTGGCATTGCGAAATTCCATTGTGGCCACAGTTTGGTTGAATGTGCTACCTTTTACGGTAGGTAAGGGCCAGATCGCATTAGGCTTTCCATACAAATCCAGTCGGCTAAGCCCACCATCGGCTTATGTCTATGAATAGAAAATAGTTCAATGCCTCTCAGGTGCGCGCGCGTGGAGTTCGGTGTCTCATCGACACATACACACACGCTAGTAGTAGTTGAGTGTGTATATAATACCTGTGCGCTCGCTTGCTCGATGAGCGCGGCGCGCAACTCGCGCGGGTTCAAGATCGGCCATTGACGTTCTACCACACACACTAGCTAGTAGTATTATGTGCTGCTTCTGCTGCTGTTGTTTGTCGGGCGCGTAAGCTCGTAAAGCTCTCGACGCTACGCTATGACGCGTAAACTGGTATATAGAGTTGGAACCGGCGTGCCAAAGCAAAGCAGGAAGTGATCGTGTGTAGTGTGAGCACACATGCACGGCGATCTGCCGCGATGTTAATCGTATTCAACTGAAACGTCATTGATTGCTAGTTGTATTGTAAACAACACAAACTGCGTAGTATACATATCAAGTACGTTGAGTCGCTTAGTTCAGCGCTCCCCGACAAGCAAGTGTGTAAGCCAGAGAGTAATCGGCGGACAAGTGAGTCAGTCAGTCGCGACTACGACACACCGAAAAACGACGTTCGTTCTCATTCACGCGGATAGCCGCACGCGCATTCAATGTCATGTGCGTGGTCGTCGTGTCTGCGTCGGCGGTTTGGCGATCGCGTCGCGGACTTGCACAACTTGCGCGTCGCGACCGACGTCGCGCCCATCACACCCCGACAGACATTTGTGCTCGCAATCGGGAAAAACCTTGGCCGCGACCGCGCTCGCTCGACGAAACTTCGCTCGACACAAACTTTTCAATGTCGACGAGATAAATGGTGGATGGTATGCGTGTGTGTGGTGGTATACCGACCCAGTGCGCCTTATCAACCACACCAACAGCACACCACCACAACAGTCGTCGACGAGTGCGATGATAATGTGCTGCTGACGTGTGTGCGTGCGGCGGATCACCAAATCGACCCACATAGCGCGCTCGACGAGCTCGTTACTCGTTATCGTTGCGCGCTGCTGTTTATGCGTGTACGATGCACACGATATATGCACAATTGCATTTCATTTTCGGCGCGCTGCAGCCGCGAGCTCTCGCTCGGCGTAAATATTGGCTTTGCCGCGGCGGTTTCGAGCGCTCGCTGGCATGTGTGTATGTGCGCACATAGACTGTGTCAATATAATTGGCCAACAGAGCGCCGGCGGCGGCGGGCTCGAAAATTGCGCGACATCTAGAGATGCATGCACAGGCGACGGCGGCGCATTCCTCAAATATAAAAATGTATAAATATTTCTCCGCCCCAAATACGCGCGGATCAAAGACACCGTTGTTGGCACAGTGAGCCAAGCGAAGGCCATGAATGGATAAGAGATGTTCGTATCTAATTGTATTCTGGAAATTGGATGCGCGCTAGAGATTCGATACTTTTGACCCAAATGTCGTCGTGAATCTCGAATTCGCACCCTTTTCAGAGCGCGCTGCAGCTCTGGAGGATCGGATGTGAGCGATGTTTTTTTCTCGCCTGGCATTCTTGAGTTGTCCCACACAACGGCGACGACACGTTGGCAGGAATTGCGCTTTCTTGCAACGTTTAAATGATGCATTACATTACATTGCGCACTTGGCGAAATGGTATTTTGTTGATTTTTTTCGTGGTGACGAAATGAAATGCACAGCACCGAAGCAAACAAAACGCTGGCGCGGCGTGCATACCAACGCGTTGTGTTGTTTTTCGACTCCGCCGGGCCTACGGGCCAAACAAGCGTGACGACATACTTTTTCCAGACAGACAAATTACACATGCGTGCTTACTCATGTAAATTCGTTTGTGGTTTGCACACAGAGAGCATACAGAGCGCACCATTACCACCGTCAACGTTTAAGTCAACGCCGCGTCGCATCACAGTCGCACACAATGCGCTGATGAGATCGTCGTCGAAAATAAAAGAACGCGCAGCATAGTCGCATGTGTATACAACATATCAGACCAACGTGTGGGCATATTGTGTGTTTATGCCGCTTGCTGCATTTACATGTCGCTTGCATACACTAGGCTGGAATATTTTCGGTGCGACGTGACACACATCCTGCGTGACGTGTGTGTGGATGGATGGTGCCAATGCATACGCGCACACTCACACACGAACCACTAGCACACTCTCGCTTGCGTGTACGGGTTGAATGCGCATGTTGCGTTGAGTGTTGGTTGATGATTTTGGTGGGTTGGGTCGCGAGCTCGACGCGTTCGACGTCTGGTGCGTGTGTGCGTGCGCGTGCGTGCGTGATAATGTGGGCCCTAATATCCACACATTATACACGCATCGCGCGCGCTCTATGTGTGTGTGTCTGTGTGCCTTGATGTAGGCCTGTGCGGCGTGCGTGTTGTCTGTAAATATTTACGATACCGTATAACATGCTACACGCAACATACACAACATAACCGAAAAAAAAACGAAAACCCATTTCTTCTGTCGCGTCAGCGCGGCCTTTGTCTACTCTTGAGACCAGCGACTAAATTCTTCGGAAAACCAGAGTCAGTCAGTCGCGCGTCGCGGTTGTCTGATCCGAAGAGCGCGACGAGTTAAATTGACCTTCAAGTCGTCAGGCCCGCTCGCGCGCGCGGTTTCTCTAATGCATTTGAATGCACGCAACTGGGACCACGCGAGGAGTCAGCGCAGCTCGCGAACGTACGAACTCGTTCGGTCCGGTTTTGCGGGGCCGGTCGTCGGGTGGATGAACTTTCGCACACGGCCTGACGACAGAAATGCGCGCTGCGGGAATTGTGGTCCGTTTTGCGCTGGTCGTTCGTCATTTGTGTGTGTGTGTGCGTTAGCGTGTGACGATGCAACGAGGCATGTGCATGTGCATCGACATGAAATGGGTTAGGTCAACTACCCTGCTCAGCAGCCCGGCAGCGGGGTAATGTTGCACAAATGGCTGACCTAATTAACCGGATGGGTGGTTCATTCCAGCCCTCGACAGTCGACTGTTGAGCTGTTGAGCGAACCGGAGGCGGTTAATATGGTTTATCGGAATAATTTTGATAAATATATTCGTCGCCACTCCTTTCGTCGGAAATTATGGATACGCTGTGTGCAGTCGACATGTCCCTAAATAAACATGCGTTTCTGGCGTGCGCTCGTCAAGGTTTCGACTTCGACGATACGGTCCCGAAAAACATATATTGAGCTCGGGTATCGCCAACACGATACTGCAAGCAATATTAGGGCGGAAGGAGTGGTGAGAACAATGTTTGATTTGAAATTCAATAATTTATCACATTGATTCTTGACTAGGCGTTTCTTTCGATGCAATTTCCATTATTATAGTGAATATTAACGGATAACTTATAGTTTGTCTTATTCAGCGGTCAGGTTCATCAATTTATGTTTTTTTGTGTAAAAAGAGACTCATTGGGTCGTATTCACGTTGTTTCTATATTTAAAGTTACAGTGTTCCTTCGACTACCCGTACGCATGAGAAAGATAAAATTAATAGCATGCATGGTAATAACAAGGTGCTTCATATAAAAAAACAAGCTGGCGCGCAAGACAAATTCAAGTCCACAACTGTTCTACATGAACAAGACAGAATTTGATGATTTGGATT